>PVKN010032964.1:0-12143 GCA_004027915.1 Capromys pilorides
GAAACTGACAGACTCTAGAAACATGTAAGAAATAAAGTGTAGAGCTTGATGACTGGATGTGAAAGAAGAGATTAGGAGGTTGCAATAGTGCTTTATGTATTATAGTAATACCTTATACTGTGGAGTTGAGTATAGTCTAAAAGGAAGTAAGTGTATTACAATTATGTAATCAGGAGCTAATTAGGAGCCAAGTGAAGATGACAAATGGCATTTAAGAAAGAAGAAAGGACATATCCTATGTTATGGTTTGGGTAAGAAGGAATTTGGCAGAAGGGTCGAAGGGAAGGTGTTACTGGAGGGTCATGGAACCTTTCGGAGGTAAGACAGTGGAAAGCCCACAGGGCACTGGTAATACTGGTCTTCCAAAGGGATTTTGGGATCCTGGTTTCTTTTTGTTCCTCTTTGGACCCTGACTACAAGGTGAGCAGTTCATTCTGTTCCACACCCTCCACTATTGCCAGCTGGTACCCCCAACAGAAGCCAGAATAATGGATCTGCACAATCCTTGATGAAAGCTCCAGAATTGTAAAATAAATTAACTCTTCTTTTTATAAACCAGTTATCTAAAGTATTTTGTCACAGTAATGTGAAACTGACAGACTCTAGAAACATGTAAGAAATGAAGTGTAGAGCTTGATGACTGGATGTGAAAGAAGAGATTAGGAGGTTGCAGTGACTCACAAGTTTGCAGACTTGGGGACTGAGAGACTGCTGGTGCCTTTGGCTGAAGAGAAAAACAAAAATATTTTGGCGGTAAAGAGCATGTTTTGGACAATTTGAATTGCAGGCTCTTTCAGGGAGCCAAGAATATAGCATCTGGGAGCTACTTGGGGATTACAATTCTTAAAATCAAGAAAGAATTTAAAAAATCAAGAAAGGATGAATGATCTATCCAGAGCTCAAGCTTTGGGAATCATCCATAAACATGTTGAGTGCTTAAGGCAGACATAATGGGCAAGGATAAAAACTAGGGAAAGATTTATAAGGAGGGGATGGGAAGTAGGGTATGAATTGAATCAGGAGAAATAGTGTCATGAGTTGCTGAAAAGGAGAAAAGTTAAGGTACAAGAAGTTTCAAGTGGGAGTGATTAGACCATAGAGTTTGGGAAGGGTAACCTGACAGTCATTCAGTCTTTATTAGAAGCAGGTTCAGAACAGCAAATAGGATGAATAAATTGTGAGAAAGTTGAAATACACAGCACAACAGTTTAGCTCTGAGTAGGGTAGAGAAATGTAGCAATAGCTAGATGCAATAGCAGCTCCGGGTGTAGACTTTTACTCCTAAGAGTTTCTTGGGGAAGAAGAGAGATCCTTGTTATAGTAGCCATAAGAAGAAGTAAGGAAAAGCAAAAAAAAAAAAAAAAAACAAAAAAAAAACAAAAAACTACTTTTAAGAGAGGAAGAAACTTAATAATGTCAGTGAGCTGAAGCCAAGACAGGAAGAAAGAAAAATATAGGCAGAAAGAGTACTCAGTGGATATAGTTTGAAGGTAACAGGAAGAGGTAGCATCAAGACCACACACAATAGCAAGACTAACCAGGATAAGGAATCTTTCTGCCATTATATGTGGGGTAAAGAGGATAAGGGTTGGAATAACCCTGGATAAGATCTCAGCTCAGGTAATGGGGGCAGGAATCTTGGCTAGTTTACTTCTAATGTCTTGAGTTTCTTGTGTGATGCAGACAATTTTGTCCTCAAAGAGTGAGGAGGATTGGGCCAGGTGAGAGGACAAAAAGGGCAAAAATCTGTAGTCGTCCCTAAGGGGAACAAAAGTCTTGTGAACTAAAGGCTTTACAGTTTTAAGCCCTGGCAATTGAATAGCAATGATTCTGTTGACAGAAATGGAAGTTGTTTTGAGGAAACGCTAGGGATGTTTTGATACTGTTAATCTCAAAGCAGTGGCAGGAAATCCATGTGAACAAACATTCAGATGATCTCATGATCTCTGAAGTATGTGACTGCTAAAACCCAGCATTGTCTCCAGCCTCAGATTCTGCTAAGAGAGCTGTTTAGCCTATCTGCTGGGTCTAGTCTTGTGGTCACTTCCTCAGACAGAGAAGGTAGTGAAAACAATTAGAAGCGAAGTAGCATGCCATGGGAGATCTCTATGCACAAAGTGAGACAGGCTCACAGATGTTGATATTGCCATTGGGTTCTTGATACCTTGTTAGTTGGAAAAGTTACATGGAGGAAAGATAGATTAGGCAAGAGCACCCCTTTTTGTGTGTGTGTGTGTGTGTGTGTGTGTGTGTGTGTTAGGACTTGGCAGACAGGCACATATGCTGCTGAGCTATCTCCCCAGCCCTGGGAAAGAGCTCTTTTCACTTTTTTCTTTTTGTTAAGAAAGCTTGGCTGAGAGAACATCTAGTCTGTTCTAGGGAGAGAATACCAATTTGGATTTAAGGTTTTCCTCAATGTAGATCGTTTTCCTAAAGATTACTCGTCTGGGACAAATGGTGACTATATCTTCTGAGTTTTTCAGAATATAAAAGAAGATGTGTTCTTTTACAATCTGAGATACTTTACTACAGTGTTTAAGGAGAAAATCCTGAAGTTTCTCATAAATGGACATTCAGTGGTTTGGGAGAAAAGAAAAGGCTAACGTTGTACCTCAAGTCCATCGCCTTTCTCTCTGCCCCATCTCTGCTAATGCTTCTACCGTGTTTCATATCCTCTTATAAGAGGTACATCTTAGTCAGTGTGAAGGTGCAGAGCCCTCTGCCCACATATACATTTTACATGAGAAACAGGTCCTTTCTTTCCTTCAACTCACTAACTACTCATTGCTACCCTGATCTCTATCTGTCATCCTGTCTGTCCACAACTGACTTAATTGGTAGGACCATACAGGTTGTTAAAATTCTCACGCATCTTTCTCATCAGCTGACAAGGATTACTTCCCCTACCCTGGGGCTACCTCAGCCCTTTCTTCAGGATTTCCTGACTTTCCCATAGTTCAGCAACCAGAGGAGTGATACCTGGCACCACAGGGGCCTCCTTTGCCAACTCTAGCACTGTGGTTGGCATTAGTTCCCATTGACCAGAATGTGCTGTATCAGTTGTTAAATTTAATAGCATGCCTATGTCCATCTGTTATCTTTTCATTCAGCTACATATCACACATTCACTGAGTGTCAACACTGGGCCTTGTGCTGGAGATACAATGATAAACAGGATAGGTAAAATCTCTGCCTCCGTAGAACTTATAGTCTAGAGCTGGGGCTCCTGATCTTGTCACTGTTGACATTTGGGGCTTGGTAATTCTTTCTTGAAAGTGAAGAGTATCCTATGCACATCCTTGATCTGTACCCACAAGATTCCAGTTGTACACCCCCGATGTGACAACTAAAAATGTGTTGAGGCTTTTGAGAAGCAAAATCATTTCCGCTAATGGAGAGGTTAACAATTATTACCAGACACATAATCATACAAAAATACTTATTGAATGCCCATTGTATGTTCAACACATAAGGCACTGACAAATCTCAAATTTTAGTAGAGACAGACACAGAGTGGTAACAGACCAAAACAGTTGTGCATCTACAAAATAAGGTGTAGAATTTAATGCAATCTGGTGAAAGGAAGAAAGGCAAGGAAAACTGGAGGAGGTAACACGTCAACTTATGTTTCTAAAACACTTAAATGGGGGTGAAGGACGGGTGTGCCAGGTCTAGTATGCTCTGCAGAGGCTCAGTGCACACCAACAGATGGCAGGACAGGTACTAAATCCAGGAGAGCGACAAATGAAAGAGGAGACTGGAGAGGTTGGCAAGAGCAAGATGGTGGCAGTTATTATAACCTCAGGGTTGCAAGAAAACACTGGTAGCATGGTGACAGCAGGAACAAATGAGAGAAGTGTGATCTCTAGCACTCAGTCTGGGCTCCTCCAGTGCCCAGCGAGGTGCCCTCTCTAATGGTCGTGATGGCTTCAGACCTCTCAGTTTCTATAGTGTTCTCTCTTCTATGTCCATAGGGTTCCTGACTGTCTAACTCCAGAGTGTCCTTGTCCACTCTCTTCCTGGTATACCAAGTGATATTTACTTTTACAATTCTGCCCTGCTCTCCCATGCCACGTACCTTCATGCATACATCCTGAATCCTAAAAGGAGAAAACATAAACTTGTTGTCACAGTAAAACTAACTATAACTATCAGTCACTTTCCACTGCCCTATCAAATACCTAAGGTGTTAAGAAAGGGTGTTTGCTTAACTCATGGTTTGGGGGGCTGAAAATGCAAACAACTTTGTGCTGGTGCTAGAAAGTGCCTTCCCAGCTGCATCACGTCATTGTGGCTGACACCGTGGCTACAGCAAATGTGAGAGGGGAGAACACAGCAAGACAGGAAACCAGAGAGTGATCCTTTTGAAGGCAGCACCTTCAGTGGCCTAACTACTTCTCACTACCACCCTCTTTAATGGGTCTACACCAGTGGCCAACACATCCCACTTCGAGACCCAAACTTCCAACACGTTAGCCCTTTTGAGAACGCACTCAAGCCATATCCAAATCATAGCAAGTACCAACAGAAATGTTTAACAACACAGAATTTCTTCAGTAAAATAGCAGTCACTTAAAAGGGTATAGAAATATGCTATACATGAAAAGATAGTCACGCTATATTATTAAATTATGAAATAGTATGCACCTAGTATAACCTTAGTGTGTGTGTGTGTGTGTGTGTATGTGTGTGTGTGAATCATGCCTACTTTCAAGTGGAAAATTATGGGGAATTTTAATTTTTAATCTTTTTTTGGGGGGAGGGAGAACTAGGGTATACCTAGGCAAAGTTTCTACCACTAAGCTATATTTCCAACTAATTTTAATTTTGATTTATGTAATTTAGATTTTCTAATACATTTTTTTAGAGACACAGTCTCTCTATGTAGTTTAGGTTGACCTTGAACTTATGATGTAGCCTAGGCCAGCTTCTACTTTACAACGATCTGACTGCCTCAGTCTCCCAAGCACAAAGATTACAAACATATGTAATGCCCCCAGCTGTAGTACACAACTGTCACTTTTATGATAAGAAAAGAAGTTACTCCAGGGATCTGGCTGGCAGTGTTCACAAAACCAATTGACCTCTGGCTGTTTACTGTGACTGCGCTTTGTAGACAAGGCAGTATTTTCCTCCAGAAGGACTGCAAGTGAGACTAATTCATTAAGTGCCTTCAGTTCCAAAGATGACAGGAGCCAGGAAAGCATAAAGTCTTGTTACTAGGACAGCCGGTAGCCTTGATGTCTGTGTGTTTATTTATTAACGGGACTTTATGTATCTACCCTCCCAGGAGCTTCAGCAGCCTGGCAGCTGACCTTGATACAAATCACATTCTCAAAGTGGCCCACCCATTAGAACAAAGACAGATCCCTCTCACCAGAGGGACCAAGATTATTGTCCTAGAGAGCAAAGTGAAAGAGAATATTGGCCCGGTTGTGAGGTACTAGAAGAAAGTGTTGAGAAGGAAGCCAGCGAGCAGGATAATTTTCTTTAAGCTGACAATTATTACGTGTGTGTGTGTGTGTGTGTGTGTGTGTGTGTGTGTTTTGTATATACTTTTCCTTTTTAAACTTTGAAACAGTTCTATAAGAAATTCTTCCCATTAGAGCTGTTGAAATTGAGGCTCAGAAAACATTAGTATATAGCAAAGCTGGGGTTTTAAGATGGCATTTTCTGACCACCACCCACCACCCCTCTGCTTTGCAGTTTATTGATACTTGTCCCAGGCAGAGAATTTTAAGCTTGGAAAATGTCCTATTGATCTTGGCTTAAAATTTACTGAGCAGGAAGAAGATGCCAGATGCTCTTGTTGAATGGATGGATGAATGGATGAACAAAAGAAAGAATAATTGTAAAGGGTCATATAATCAGATCAAGGCAGGGAGAGATAATCACGTTAGAGTCCTATCTCGTAGATAGTTGCTACAAATGAATGCAGCAAGGACTGGATACTCTGTTTCCTTCTCAAGATGTATAAGTATACAAGGGTTGATCAAAATGTGCCGTGAATGTCTAATTTTTTTTTTAAAAAAAGTGTTATGGTAAAAGACATATTGCTGTTGGTCACCGTTGAAATACTCCCCCTTATTCTGAGCGTGCACACTTACTGCATTGTTCTTGCCACTTTTCTGCAGCAGTTCAGGAAGTCTTCTTTTGTGAGTATCTTTATGAGGTCTGGTTAAAAAAAAATTTGGTGAATGCTGCTGCCAAGTGCCGTCCAATAGAAAGGCAGGCTTTAAAAACACTTCAGTGTTATCCTCATCAGCTTTATTCACCAGAACTGGCTTGGTGAGACTCCTGGCTCTTCCCCAAAGTCAAGATGATCGTGAAAGAAAGGTAAACATGTTGAATCAATTCAGGACACTATGCAGCTATGACAGTGCAGCTAAAGAAATTCAATGAAAGAGAACTTTCCAGAACTGCTTCAGAAAGTGGGAAGAATGATGACATGTGTTCAAAGTGATGGAGGGAGGATTGAGGAGGATTAATGGCAAAGTGTCTTTTAGTATAATAAAATCTTTTACTTTTTTACATTTATGCTTTTTACATTGGTAGCATTCACCACCTCTTAATCATACCTCATATGCTTTAATAGCGCTAAACATCAGCAGAGTCATTTTTTTGGAGCTGGAAGGAATTGAGATCCTGCCTGGGATGTGGGTCAGACCTGCTACAGTTTGGAGGAGGAGCGGTTCTAACCTATTTGAGTTCCCATGCACAAATCTAGATATGTGCTGTTCACATTTGCAGATTGGTCACTAATGTCCCACTTGTTCACATTTGCAGGTTGGTCACTAATGTCCTACTGTGTCCTAACCGTTTGTCTGCACCACCCATGCTCTAGGAACAAAGCAAGGAGGAGGTCCAAATGGGGAAGCTCCCTGGGCCCCTTCTGAGAGAAATGCTCTATTTTTTTTTTCCATGATTGTCAAACTGACAGCTTTCCTTGCCTCAGCTGAAGAGCTGTTTTGCTCCATGTGTGTGCTGTCAACTTCAGGAATGCTCAACTTTGGTTATTGGGTCAGCAAGTGGAAACTGAGAGAAGCTTTGGTTCACATCTCTCATCTCCTTAGTCATCTTCCTTCTTTTGCATAGAAAAAATTTCCATATATCTTCTTCCAGGTCTGCATTAGCCAGCAACAGGCCAGTGCATCCAGACCACTGTGGGGGCCTAGAAGAGAAACAGGGCAACATGATGGTCTTTTTTTCTAGGTATTTATGGTGTAGGGAAGGAAAAGATAATTTCCCCCCTACACGTCATAGCTCTTAGCTGGGGCCCCTGTAACAAAACATATTAACAAATGAAAAGAAATAGGAGTTTACTAATTCCTATACCCTATCTACATCAGAGATACCAGAAGAAAATGAACAAATAAATCTCACAGAGGTGGCATAGAATTCAGGCTTCAATATCACCTTCATCTGAAGACAAAATCAAGAAGGGAATGGGGAAAGCTAGTTCAGGTGAAAGTACCAGAGGAAGGTTTATTGTGCATGTGGAGCTATCTCCAGGGATAAGACAATTGTGATTTACTCAGGCTCCTCTTTCTTTTTTTTTTTTTTTTTTTTTTTTTTTTTTGCAGGACTGGGGTTCAAACTCACGACCTTGCACTTGCCAGGCAGGCACTTGTGCCACAGGGCTATCTGCCCAGCCCCTCAGGCTCCTCTTTCTGATTCAGTGAAGAAGATGCCCTCCCTCACAAAAGATTTCCATTGTGGATATAGATTTCACGTATAGATGGAAGCTATGTTTTTAGAGCTTCCCCTATGCCTGCTGTTTCTCAAAATAATCTTTATGCCAAAGAGGCAGATTTGGGAGTGCATAATCTAGTCTACTGACCTAGGAACTGTACAGCAATGTCACTGAAATAATTGTGGAAAACTTGTGAGCAAAAGGGCTGCAAAACACTGTTCCAAATCCTTTAGGTTTCTGAAACAATTTGGGATGGATTCTACTTTTTCCAGCTCTCCGTCTGCCCTAAGAATGTGTAATTCTTTAATCACAGGTCTCATGAAGTTAATCAGGAAAGACCTGAAATAGCTAGTTGTTTTCTGAGAAGGGTGTAAGACCCTTTAAAGATACATATATTACCCTGACCTGAGACACCTGGTGTCTTGTGACACTGGCTATAGTGAATCCCAGTGGAAACTGAGGGCGAGGCTTCCACTCAGCCTGGAAATAGCAGAGAAATCCTAATCCTTTGATTTGCGTGATGGCTTCAAGATAGCTGCCTTCTCTTGGATGAGCACAGGTGCTGTTGCCGGTGTGTGGAAGAATATGAGTTCCCCCCTTAACCCTCAGTCACACTTTGTCATGCTGCTTCCTTGACAGCGTCATCCAATTTGCTTTGGGAACTGCTTTTAAAACTTGTTTCCAAGAGATTGTAAACACACACACACACACACACACACACACACACACACACACTTACTAGGGGAACTCTGTATTTTATTTGGAAAATCATAATGGCTCTTAGGCAAAAGAAAAAGCTGAATCAATTCAACGATCTTCCCAAGGCTTAAAGGAACAAGATTCATAGAACTGCCTGGCTGCCCTAAGGAAAGCAGAGCTGACAGAGCGACCCAGTGGGTGCAGGGTGACCTTGACAAGAGAAACACTGACCAGCATTTTAATCTGCACCCCCTTCCCTTATGATGTTAATGCTGTTACATATACCAGAAACAAGCTCCGGCTTATTCTTATAACACCTGGGCAGAAGGAGAGGAAGATGGCAAAGGAAAGAGGAGTATAGAAAAACAGAGCCAAAAAGGAGAATGAGGCTTGTAGGATTCCTCAGAGAAAGACAGGTTACCCAAGCTCATTCGGGGCTCCAACAGCTCAAATGCTGTAATCTCAAGGATTTCTTGTTAAATTTGATGTCTTTTCTTTGCATATTTCTTCCGATACTCACATTGGGTGGTACAGCATCCACAGGATACTGAAGCTGCCCAAGACTCCCAGTTTTAGCACAGGAAATCCCATATCCAGGAATCCCCTCAGTTCCTGGCAAATGGACATGGAAGAATAATCCTGCTCCAGAAGAAACCCCCAGAGTGTAGAGGGCGATTCCCCAACCCCTTCTAGAATTGGTCTCCAGAAGTATTTAGGAGTGTGGGCTCTGGGCACACGGCCAGGCTATGTAAATCTAAGCTCTGGCACACATCCATGTGAGTTCAGGCAAGTCACCTGACCTCTATGTGCCTCAGTTGCCTCATCTGTAAGGTGAAAATAATGATCATCATATCTCCAGAAGTTGCTATAAATCAATAAATGAAAAGCACTTTGATTTAAAATAGTGCCTGTCTCCCAGAAAGGACTCGATAAACGTTGGCTATGCTTACTTCGTCAGCTTCTGTCTGTTAATGAATTAGAAAGGGAACAGGATCTCAGAATGAACAAAATGCCTCCCTAGGTTGCACCTTAGTGCCTCCACGTGTAAGTGCATGTCACACCTTGTAACTGCACCTTCTGTGTTAGTCAGCTTTCCTGTCACTGGGGAAGAACAGGAAGCCCCTCCCTATGATGTAAAGGAGGGAGGTTTGTTCGACTCTCTGCTTCAGAGGTTTCAGTAGCTGGCTGGCTCCAAAGAAGAAGAAACATCATGGTGGAATGCGTGGCAGAGGACAGCTGTTCACTTCATGGCAGCCAAGAAGCAGAGCAGTGAACTAGTGCCACAGAGGGAGAAGCCAGGAAACAGAGCAGCCAGGGTCAGGCAGCCACGACCCACGTAGACACACCCCGAGGTTGCTCTAAAACCCTGTAGGCAGTTCTCAAATTGATCAAGATAATTGTCCATGGACCTTCCATGTCCAGCTCCCCACAGAGGGGACAGCTGCCCACCAGTAGTCAAGGTTGGTCTGCCGTACCTCAGACTGTGTCTCTCCACTCCACCTGGTGGCAGGAGTTAGGGTGTGATGTCAAAGTGCAAAAACTCTCAGGCTCACATGAAGAATGTGCATGCAGACCACCTGGACATCTTATTACATGGGAATTCTGATTCAGCAGATCTGAGGTGGGGCCCAGATTCTACCTGAGCTGTCTCCCTGGCCCTGGGTTCTGCATTTCTAACAAGCTTCCAGATGCTGCAGCTGCTGCTGCTGGCCTGGGGACCCTGTTGTGAGAACAAGGCCACACAAGTGCCAGTTTAGGGGAGTCTGAGCAGAAGTGTGAGTTATCCATGTCCAGCTGATGTTTCTGAGACGCAGAGAGGAAGTGCTTGGGGAGAGGTGGGAGTTGTTAGGCTCAGGATCTGAGGAGAACAGCTCAGGGAATGGAGAGGCCAGCAGGGAACCAAAACTCCAGACCAGTGTGAGACCTCAGGTGTTACAGATAGCTAATAAAACAACCGAAGGCCTGAGCTTTGGGAATATTTTGGTTACTTTACATATGAGACCTACTTCAAGATCATAGCTTAAACCATGTGCTTCTTGCTTTCCTGTGTCATGGATTTGTTCTCTTAAGTGGTTGACAAAGAGTGTAGTGCCCATGCGTGCCCAGGAAGTACATAGGGCTAGGGTAGCCAAGAAAAGTTCTGAATTGCTGACCTGAAGATACAAAAGGCCCTAAAGCTGGGCCTGAAGTCCCCCCACCCCCACCCCACTCCCTCTCTGAGAGTGAACTTGCCAGGCAGACACCCCACACTTCTTGGTGACCTCAGAACACCAGTCTGGGCCGGCGAGATGATTCAGTGGTCTAAAGCGCCTGCTTAGGAAAGCTCAGGCAACTGCAGGGACTGCGGTTCGATCCCCGGCACCACATGCTGCGCCAGCCCCACCACCAGGGCAGGCTGAGCCAGCGACAAAAATAAATAAAGAAAGAAACAAACACAACAAGCAAACAAGTAAATAAATAAATAAAAATTTAAAAAAAAAAAAAAAAACACCAGCCTGGCAATTACACCTCCATGTTAAACAGGCAGTCGGACATCTCCCAAGCAATCTGGATACCAAAAATAAGCATGAGGCCGGGAAGATAGCTCAGCAGCTTAAGTGCTTGCCTGGCAAGCACAAAGTCCTAAATTCAATCCCCAGCCCATGCTGTGCTGGTCCTGGAAGCAGGTGTGGTGGCACATGTCCATAATCCCAGTACTTAGGAGGCTCAAACAGGAGGATCACTGTGAGTTCCAGACCAGCCTGTGGACTACGAAAGTGAGCAAAAGGCAGGCCCAAACTGAGTAGTGAGACCTTGTCTAATAATATAATAATAATAATAATAATAATAATAAGCACAAACAGCAAGCCTGTTCACGGAGGTGCACTTTGCTCCTTTTCCAAAACCTGGATCAATCAGTAACCCTGCCAGCCACTCCAGTCTCAGTGTCTCCCCTCAGCTGCCCTGTCAGGCACCAAGACAATACTATCATGTAGTACAGGGAATCTGCTCTCTGCCATGTACCGATTCTGGAGAAATCCTCCCAGGAGAGGTCAGGGAGAAGGGTGGATAGGGTAGAGTCCAGTTCTGGCTGCTGCTGCTGCTGCATGGATTCTCTTCAGCCAGCCGTGTGCTAATGTGAAAAATGGCCTTATGATAATGAGCACTAAAAGCACTCAGCAGATCCTGTGCCCAGCAAGAGGTTCAGGGTCTTTCACAGCTGCCCACCCCGCCCTCTGCCTGCTCTCGGCCTCCGTGCACTTTTAATCTCTCGCATGTCCGCCTGCAAGTGTACTACACATTTGTATCTGTCGCTTCAGATCCCCCCGCATGGCTGCGCTCAGCCAACTGGGAGCCTTCTCCTTTCTTCCCAGATGTTCCCGGAGGACAGCCTAGCTCAGCCTGTAATAAAGGCTTCTACTTGCTTTTGTTTCTTTCTCTCTCATATTAATGCCCCTGCCCCCACCCCAACAACACACACATGCTCGCACACACACACACACACACACACACACACACACACACAGAGTCCCCTACCCCTCCCCTACCTTACAGAGCCTGCTCAGGTGTCCCCACCTGCTGCCTGCTGGAATGGATTACCAAAAGTTCAGGAGCTTCCAAACTCATCTTTCCTCAACTCCATTTCCCTGAGTTGTTCCCCTCAAGGACCGTAATGGTGTTCCAATGCCCTTTTCAAAATAGATAAAAGCAAAGGCATCCCAGAAGTCTATCCCACCTATTCCTACAGCCAGAGAGACCTCAGAAGGTTTAA
>PVKN010032965.1:0-12146 GCA_004027915.1 Capromys pilorides
ATTACCATTCTTTTTGAAATGGGTGTTTTTAACATATTCTGCAAGGCATTCAGTTAATTCATTATGAAAATTTACTTCTGGGGATCAAAGCAGGATTCGTCTTGGTCAGTCATTTAGATACAGACCCATTACGTTGTGTCTTGTTTTTTCTTTACAGAAGTGAAGAGGTAGGGAAATGCTATCAATATAAAGGTTGGAATCAATATGAACAAATACTCCTTTGTACTCCAGATGCTACTGGGAATGTGAAACAAACAGATACACAGAATGATGTTCAGATCCATGAAACGAATTGCATTGGAGAAAAACCATATGTATGTAAGCAGTGTGGGAAGGCTTTTACCACACATAGATATTGTCAAATACATGAAAGTCTTCACACTGGAGAGAAACCTTATGTATGTAAGCAGTGTGACAAAGCTTTTAGCACACGCACAAATTGTCGAGTGCATGAAAAACTTCATACTGGCCATAAACCCTATGCATGTACACACTGTGGGAAAGCTTTCAGCACGAAATGTCATTGTCAAACCCATGAAAGAGTTCATACTGGAGAGAAACCCTATGTATGTAAACAGTGTGGGAAAGCTTTCAGCAGAAACACTCACTGTCGAAGACATGAAAGAACTCACACTGGGGAAAAACCCTATGTATGTAAACAATGTGGGAAAGCATTTACCACACGTGTGTATTGTAAAATACATGAAAGACTTCACACTGGGGAGAAACCATATGTATGTAAGCAATGTGGGAAAGCTTTCAACAGATACAGTGATTGCAAAGTACATGAAAGAATTCACACAGGGGAGAAACCCTATGTATGTAAGCAGTGTGAGAAAGCTTTTACCACACGCAGATCTTGTCAAATACATGAAAGAATTCACACCGGGGAGAAACCCTATGTATGTAAACAATGTGGGAAAGCTTTTAGCAGGCACAATGCATTTAAGAAACATGAAAGAACTCACACTGAAGATTAATCCTGTATATGTAAGGAAGGTGTGAATAGTTTGTACACATTCGATGATTGTCACACATTCGAAAGAACTCACTAGGGGGAAATTCCATATATGTGAGCAATGTGGGAAAGAGGCCAGTCCACACATATTGTTAAAAAAAGGGACCTCCCTGGGGAGAAACTTTATATATGTAAGCTTATTTTGAAAGTCTGATGAAAATTTTTCACATAGTAGTGTCCTGAAGAAATAATTAATATAAAACGTTAGATGTCAGTATTTCTTCATAAAATTTCTACAAAATACAAATCTCAGGTAGAACTCTCTTAAAGCACATATATTTTGTAGTTTTTAGTTAATCATTATGCACATCCAGATTATGTATCTGTAGGGTTTAATATAAAAATATTGAGTTGACTTAATTTTGTATTTTTTTAAATTTAGTATCTTTGAACGTCTCTGTACTTAATCTATAGTGTCTTGCAACTAAATATGATGAATTAAAAAATTTATTTTTTTCCTTCTGGATATAGTTAGAGTCTATGTAAGTAATACTTTGCCATTAAAATTGGGATTTATAGATAATTAAAACTTAATTTTTATGTTTTTTATTAATTGTTGGGAGTTAGCCCACTATGTTTTAAAAATTGCTGTATATATTCTTATTTTCTTTGTTTCAAAACATGTTTCTAAATTTCGTGCTTTATCTTTCAAAGGCTTGTGATCATGTGTTTCAGACAAGATCAGCTGTTTTTCACACAACTTATATTTTAGCAAATGTTATGTTTTTCATATTGGGACAAGATACCTGCTTATATCCTAATGTCATTGTGCATTATATCATGTACACGTGCATAATGTTGCATGTTTTTATTTCTTAATGGAGCCAATATTATTATTTACATACATGTTTATGTTTTCTTGCCATCAAAAATTAATTTTTAATGTTTATATTACAATGACTTTGAATTTGGTGTTTATTTCTTTATTTCTTTTTTTTGTCCACATATATCCAAAATAAACCATATTGCTGTGAGACTCTGGTTGCCACAGACCACCAGGACTATAACATGTCTCCAAAAGCATGTCAGGAATTATATTAATACTTTGAGACAGGAGAAATGATGGTATGATTTATCAATATCAACACTGAATGTTTGTGAGCTGTATAGTTGTTTCAGGGAGAATGGTTGCCATTGTGTTCACAAGGCAAATGCCTGTTCGCTGATATTGTGGTGCCATTCTATCCCTGATAATCATTATTGTTTTCAACCTGTTATACTGAACTAATCACAGGAAGGAAAACCTACTTTATGTGAGGTAACAATCACTTTGATAAAAAGTGAAGTTATTATGTTGTAATTCAGATTGTGTTCTGCTTTACCATTTTTTGAGATAAAGTTATATAATATTATTTCTTATTGTTCATAAGGACAACTATCTCATATTTGGGGGATGTGCCAAGTACCTGCAAACACATGCCCTGGGCTAAGGTATGTGCATGAGTCCAGGTGGTCTCTTTTGATCTGACCTTTTACTCTCTTTTTAACATTGATGTACTCTGTGATGTTTTATATGTATTGTTCAATACAAAAGCTATTCAATTTCTGATGGGGTTATATTGTTACAAACCTATGGTACCATAGCCTTTGTTAATTTTTCTGATTGCTGGGACAAAATACCCAACACCGAAAATTATAAAAAAATAATATCTATGTCACAGTTTGTGGAAATTTAAGTCTATACTCAGCTGGCTACAAGGCAGGGTGACATGGCAGAGAGACAATAGTTCATGGCAATGGAACACATCAAAGTGACAAGAGTGAAAAACGGGCATCAAACAAGTCTTTTTTCCTCCTTTATATTTTATGCAGGATACTCACCCTGGGGAAGGTGCAGCACTCACATCATCTCCCTGTCCTCCTTGCTCAGGCTCAGGATGTTTATAAATTGAGGACCTTGACCCTTACTGAGTCAGTTCAGCTTCTAAATTCCTCAATTTGACACGATGTATCAACCATTACAATCTATCCTTTGTCAACATGCGAAAGAAATATTTCTTTAAATTGGTTTGCAGATACAAAGACATGCTTATTCTTATCACTTCACAACTGAAACATTTTTAACAGGTTTAAAAATCCATAAGAACCAGTATTATCAAAGTTATATTAGAGCCACAACATTTTTCCCTTGACACCCCCAAAGACTCATGCACATCTCTTTATGCAAAAGTATTTTAGTCCACTTGCAAGAGTCACCAACATTCTAACGATTTCAGCATTACTGTAAAGTCCAAGACCTAAGTTACCAGTGGGATATTAGGAAAACTCTTAGCTTCAAGTCCCCTGAACAAAAGAAAAGTTAAACGCTTCCAATAATTAATTATACAAAGTAAACATTCTCATTCCCAATGTTACAAATGATTGAGACTAAATCAAGTCCAAAATCTAGTCTGTGGCCACCCAGATAGCTCAGCCAACTAGAGGCCTGTTTAGGCAGAGGCCAGGGTTGGATCCCAGGCTTGCCATGCTGGCTCCACCCCTGAAGTGTGCTGAGATGACAGTTGAGACTGGGCGTGGTGACACATGCCTGTAATCCCAGCATTTGGGAGGCTGAAAACAGAATCACTAGGTGTCGGATCTACATAGACCCTCTACTAAATAATAATAGTAATGATAATAATGATAATAAAGCAGAATCTAGCTGGGCAAACATTTAAGTCCTGTAGTTCCATTTCTAGCATTTGAAGCAATCAATGACAAGTTGAGAACTTCAAAGGCTTGAGTGACTCCACCCCCTCGATACTCCCACACTGCTCAAAGTTAACATCTCACACTTCATCAAGGCTAGTGGGCCACTTATGTTCTAAGCATCCCTCTGTCTTTGTGTTCTATTGTCTCCACAAGACAAAGAGTAGAAATATGAACACATCCATTGCTCTGCTTCTAGGACAGCAGCAGAAAAGTCTGCCTAAATGCACTTAGGAACACATGACTGCTGTGGAAAGCCAAGAGTAAGGTCAGCTTCAAAGCCACATTCCCCATTTGGTCCATTTTAACATCCCAGGAGTAAGCCAGGGATCAGGAAAGTCTCAAAAGGGATCTGTCTCTGCTCATCATAGCCTGATATGGGATCATTTTCTTGTCCTTCAGGTCTCACGGTGGGTTTTTGATGAGTAGCCATTTTGAGATGCACATTAGCTATATGAGCTGTGCATGGGAGAGTAGGACAGGAGGATCAGGCTGTTGCAAAATGTGAAGCCTTTATTTTTGGCTGCCATACTTTAGATCCAGGGTCTCCTGCTGAGAAATAGTGCAAGGGTGTCTAGCGACTTGCTATACGCATTCCTTAGACTATAGGAATTGTGTAGACACAGAAAGCCCTGGAAGCTAACAATGTACATGTGGCACTGGGTGCTCTGAGATGGATACAGATGATCTTGTTTGGGCTTGTGGAACCTAGGGTCTGTGCATGAAATGTTCATGGTCTGTTACTTGTCCTCTTCATTGCTCTACACTTAGTCCATTCTAGACTGTACCATAGGGCTTGGTCTAAAATGGGGACCCCAGCATCATGTCCTGTTTTTGTTTCATTTTCCATTCCTTGCAGTGCCCTATTTTGTCAGTGAAACAATAGCAGCTCTATCACTTGCTATGCTCTGTGGTGACTTCAGGAGTTTAAGTGGTGTCTTCAGGTCATGTTTAACATTTGTGCATGGAAAAAAGTATAATTACCATGTTTTCACTCCTTTATCTTAAGAAAACCCTAAATGTATTCTCATGTTTGGAAAGCAGAGTTAAGTTCAACTGTGTTTAGATTCAAAGTATTCTGAAGTCCAGCATTATATCCCTGTTTTCCAGGTGTAGCCCACACTATCAGAGTGATTGCAATGGGACATGCATCAGTGCTTGTGACTGGGGTTCCAAAAATTTTGAGGTGTATGTTCTCTGATGTGATAGTTATCATCTTTGGATTGTTTGTTAGCATTCTTTAAAAAATTTCATGCTGACTGAGCTAGGATTTGTACTTATTTGAAAGGAATATTGAAGTGTGGAGAAAGCCTCAGCTATGCATTCTACAGACATCTCAATCATTCACCAAAAAGAGGAGCAAAGAAGCTGAGATACAGGGGATGATGAAGGATAGCAGATTTGGCTTCTGGATCAGAGAAGTTTTTCCCATCAGGTCTGGCTGGTCTTGGAATTACAATAACACAGCAATAATGAGCTCACTAAGCAAATCTAAATATGGAATATTTGGAGTTTCCCTCACTCCCTTTATGCAAAAAAATCATGAAATATAAATTAGAGGAACAGAAAAGGTTTTATATATTGTTTTTAGTACAGAAACAAGGGTGGAATATGGACCCTGGAGTAAAAGGATTATAAGTGTCTAAAGAACCAAACTCCTTGGTTTGATGGTGTGGTAGATTAAGTAATGGTCTATTTGGAATCTCCAGGTGATTGAGTCACCATTGTTTTGCCTGTGGAAGATCCACCTGGGGATTGTAACCAATGGCATTAAAGGAGAAGGGGAGAGGAAGATATATGCTATTGATTCTCCTGGAGAAGCTTGTCACACTTTTCCAGATATGAATTCATGTATTATCATCGGAGGAGCTCAGATTCACAATGTTGCTGTGGATGGCTGATTTTCATGTCTGGAAGTTCTGGTCCTTGTACTGAGTATTGCTTCCTGGATCCAGTGCAAATGCCTCAGGTTGGTAGCGTAGATCCTTCTTCCCACTGGCACAGTTTCCAGCTTCCATCACTCACTTTTGTGCCTTCCCAAAGGAGATCATTTATACAAACTTGCCTAAGACATTGTGTTGGACTTTAGTCTCCAGCTAGACTCATGGAAGACATTGCCCCAGCTAGATGTTGCCATGGGACACAGGGCCTCATCCAGATTCCTTGGGTCTCTAGCGTGTGGACAGATCTCCCACAATCTTCTGCATTTGACTTTTTGGGTGAATATACTAAAATAATTCTACAAAGTGTATGTTCTGTATTAAATATATTTTCTTGCAAGCCCTGACTACAACAGGTTTGCAATGGTAAGTTGTATCAGTGTTGAGACATAGGAAAGTTCTTTCTTCACCTAATGTTTCATGTGTCTTTCCACACAGAGAGAAGACCCTGGAAAGCAATACAATAGCTTGTCTTAGAAGATTGTAGTACTGCATGAACAAAAAACAGGTATTTTAAGGGACTAGGGAGATAGCTCAGTGTAATATGTGCTTGCCTAACAAGTTCAAGGTCCTGAGTTTGATCCCTGGTACCACCAAAAAAAAAAAAAAAAAAAATAGGTATTTTAGGAGTTTCATTGATGCTGCCTGTTACCTGTACTGGAGCCATTAGCACCTATGGTGTCTCACTGAGCTATCTCCCCAGCAGTCTTTTTTTTTTTTTTCTTACTGAGAAATAATTTTGTAGTCTTTGCAATGTTTTACTCATTTTGTTAATGGGAGGAAATATGTATGCGGGCCATTCTTTTTCCTCACAATCAATTATCACTGTGGTATAAATGTATCTGTAACTTAATCACCAGTCCACAACACCATCCTTGAAACCCCTTACTGGGGGTTTCACACAGTCTGGGGCAGAGAAAGGGGTTGGGGAGACTGATGTAGATGTATTTTGGTGCCTGCTGCCACTGTAGAGCTGGTCTCTGTTCTCATTCTTTCAAGCAGTAGATCTGGAGGATGTGAAGTTTATAAATGTAATGCAGGGCCTCATAGTCACAACTTCATTCCTCAAACTTCTACTTTTCTGTGTATAATGACCTATTTTTGCAATATTTCCAAAACCATAATAGATATTAACAAGCTCTTGAGAACTCAGTGTGGGTGAAGCACTTGCCAAAACCTGGTGGACTTCTGGGTTCTGTACAGAGAAATGCAAAAAAATATATAATCTTAATTATTTAGGTGATGTGCCTACTCACAATTAGACTAATTAAGAGAGAACTCCATGCAGTTTAGAATTGTAAGAAAAATGGAACAGTATTAAACGTTAGTAGCTTTCTTTTCCTGGTACTGGGAATTGAGCTCGGGACCTCATGTTTACCAAGCAGACACTTGTCCCACTGAGCTACATCCCTGGTCTACTGTGAAAGTATTACAAAGGGCAGGGTGAAGTGTACTTGCTAAGGGCAGCTTCCAGATTTGACTGCCTGTTAAACTCACTTAAAAATGCCCGAATTTGGGCATTATCATGGACATATACATGTGATATCTGTATGAGTTGAAAGAAACAGGGATATCATCTCGGAATTATTAGGTATAAAATTAATCACAGACATTGTTTAAAAACTGAAATACTCTCTGAGGTAGACTTTAAAATCAGTAATGGCTTAAAGAAAAAGCCAGAAAGGGCCATGAGGTTAACTCACATGATTCCATTTGAAACACCAAAAAGTGTAATTAATGATAATCTACATATCTCTGAAGTGAGACAGGTTGTTAACAAGTGTATCTCATGCCTCCAGGCAATATATTCTCAGACTATCAGAGTCCTGAAGGCACAAGGTTTCAATATGGGAGGAAGTAATGACTGGATAACAAGAGCTTAGAGTCCGAAGTCTCTAGTTGTCCCTGCCTCATCACACAGAAATAATTGATTATATGAGAACTGTAGCTCCATTTTGGCAAGCATTGTTACCCTTCAGCTCAGCGATATGCTTCCTTTCAGAATTCAGGTTTTTTCTGACCCTGGATGGGTAGCTAGCTTCACTGGGAAGGTTTACATATTTGCTTTGCTTTTCTCTTTATTCTTTTGCAGACTATTGCTATTATTTAATTTCTTTAATTATACAGTAATTGTGCTTTTGTGGACATATATTAATTTTGTAGGCTGAAAATAAACTGATGGAGAGGTAAGTGTAAAAATCTTGACAATGACATGAGCTGCATCACTCCAAAATACCAACTCTTAAACATACTTACCCTCTCTATGTTCCATTCTGGCCTGCCCTGGTCTGTGCTCAGGATGTTTTCTGACATTAGGAAATTGATTCTTCCCTAAAATATTGAACTTCAAAGATTCTGTACACATTTGTAACTCTTTACAGGAAGAGTCCACTGGATCTTTTAAGAAAATAGGAGCACAGTGGTAGGGAGATAGCTCAGTGGAATAAGTGCTTGCCAAGGTCCTGAGTTTGATCCCCTGGTACCACCAAAAGGAAAAAAAAAAAAAAAAGCAAAAAACAGGAGCAGCACGAAAAAGGCAAAGGTAAAGTCCTTCAGTGTAAATATTCTTCAGACGAATGAGCTCAACGCTGTAAAAGATAACCTTGTCTAGAAGTCTCTGCATTGCAGTGTTTTCTTTGGGATTAACTCTTGTAAGTCGGAGTTTGTTTCTGTGTTTATTTTTAGCCCAGGAGGTAGACAAGAGACAGAAGCCAATCAGTGATGAGGGGCCGGGCTATATGAACTGTCCAATCAGGTGGGCAAAGTAAGGGGTCCTTTCCGGTGTCATGGTGTCAATTGCGTGTCCTGAGCTTAATGCTGAGCGCGAAATGCTTGCTAGACCTCTTTATGGGACTTCTGTTCGCCGTGGCCTGCTTAAGAAGGAACGTGGGAGACCCTCAAGCCACGCAATGGTGACGTTGTGGGATGGGAGACCAGAAATGGGATGGAATCGGGTGAGGCCAGTTAGAAGTGATCAAAACCAGCGATGGTGGCTAGAGTCCCCGTTTTACTTTAGAGCCTAAGGTCTCGGGGACCGGTAGAGTCGATCCTTTCCCTTTCCCTCCTTGCAAGGGAAAAAAGTAGGTCTCTGTCCCCAAAACCCTGTACTTAACTGTAACAGCACCAGCCCACAATGCCATCTTTGAAACTTCCTACTGGTCTTGGACCTCCAGCAGTCTGGGGAGAGAAAGGAGCTTGGGGAGACCCTAACACAGATGTGTTTTGGAGCTGGGTGCCGCTGTACTGAGCTAGGTCCCCGTTCTCATTCCTGAAAGCAGCATATCTGGAGAATCTAAAACATAAATGTCTGTGATGCAGGGCCTCCTAGCCACCACTCCACTCCTCAACCTTCTGCGTTTCTATGTATAGTGATTAAATTTGCAGTTATGTTCTCAGTTTTCAAACCCATGCAGGGTGTTTACAAATTCCTAAGAACTCTGAAGTGTGATAAGCCTCAGTGGTGGAGCACTCGGCCAAACCTGGTGAACTTTTGAGTTCTATACAGAGCAATGCAAAACAATTTTATAACCTTTCTTAATTATTTAGGTGACACCCCTACTCACAATTAAACTAATGACATGAGAACTGCCACACAGTTTAGAATTCTAAGAAAAATGAAGCAGATGTTAAAGTATTAGCAGAGCAGGGTTGGACTTTATTGCTAAGGATCACTTCTGGAATCGGCTGCCTGTTAAACTCTCTGACAGATGCCTGAATTTGGTCGTTTGCATGGACATATGCATGTGATGTCGGTCTGAATGGAAAGGAACAGTGGTGCCATCTCTGAATTAATAACTGTAAAACTTGGCCTTATCATAAATATTGTTTAAATATTGAAATACTCTCTCAGATACACTTCAGAAGCAGAATGAGTACAAAGAAGCCCCAGCCTGTGCCTCGGTATCAGTAGTTAAGCCTGAAGCATTTTCTGCTCAGGTGTATTAAAAGGCACTAAAAAGGATGCAGAAAAGAATGACATGATGAAGGATGCCAATAGATTGTTCCTGGGCTAAGTATGGAGGAGTAGTTGTGTGCTTCCTTCATCTGTGAATTGGCCAAAAGTCACAGGCTTGGAGAAAGGAAGAGAACTTAGTAATAGATAAAAATGTCTTTTTTTTTTTTTTTTTTTTTTTTTTGAGACAAGGTCTCACTGTGTAGTTCAGGCTGGCCTTGAACTCACTTATGTAGCCTAGGCTGACCTTGAACTCACAGTGATCCTACTGCCTCACTCTCCTGAGTGGTTGGAATTCAGGTGTGTACTACTAAACCAGAATATGTAATCATTTTTGAGGCAAAACTGGAAATTAGGAAACTGCCCTCAAGGTAGGTTAAAAAGTTTGTGGGCACTACAGTTAGAGTTGAATAAAAGGGGTTTCCCAAGGACCCATCTGGAATATTTCAAGATGTGCTTGATGTTTTTTATTATAGTGAAACTAAACTCTGGAAATTTGCTCTGAGGTGTGTACCTACAAATGTTTAATGTTTAATTTTTTTTTCCAATTTGAGGCCATGTCTTACTAAGTTGCCTTGTGTGTTGCGATCTTTTGAGAGTTCTGTACCTCACTGACTGCTGGGATGTCATGCATGTGTGATTATGTCAGTTTAAGATTTGAGTTCTCTGTTGATCATGGTTAACCAAGATTTCAGTGCTTGGATAAAGTAAAAATTAGTGAAACGTAAAGGTTCATCCTTTTACTTTCAGGTACTTGGGAGATAAGACAGGAAGTATAATAGCTCCCATACTGAGCAGTAGAGCACAATCTTTCAGAATGAAATATAAATTCTGTGATTTATCTCCACTGAGCAGTAACTTGTACTAGGCGGTGTGATAAAACACCTGTAGTGAAGAATAAAAGCAAAATTATTTAGTGAACACTTCCTATTAGGGTTTTTATTTTATTCTTTTTGCATACTAGAGATGTGGTACAATATTCGCTTGTTATGGTGGGCAGCAGTAATGAATCCCTCCTCTGCCACAGGACACCAATTGTAAAGAAACAGTGATTTGCAGAGCATGAGCTATTTAGTATTTTTATTATGATTTTGAGTTTTCTTACATATATATCACTGTACACAGACCACACAAATGTTAAGCAGGTTTAAAGGAGCACAAGATTAACAATAGTTTTTTCTTCCCCCCGCTTTGGATTGCATTATATTTTTTAAATTTTTGTTACTTTTAATAAGAAATAACAATATGACAGTTTCAAAACACGTTAGTAGTACATTCACAATAATTAACACTGCATATTGTTCTCCTCATAGTAGTTATACAGAGCACAGGGTGTAGACGTAATAAATTTTCTAGTTGATACTGGTAAAGAAAGAAAAGAAAAATTTCTTCTCTTTGAACTAAGAGGAAGTAGTTGTATACACTGTCCAATGTTCCATAATTGCAGTGGGTTACTGGTGAAACTGGCAATGTTGGAGGCTGTTGACTTAAGCCTTTTACAGCTCATCATACTAATCTAGCTTTGCATTTTATGCCTCATAGTTAGACTTTTCTGCTGGATGGTTAAGGGCAAGTTAAAGCAAGACCTGTATAGGAAAACATGTAATTTTTGTATCTTCCAAGGTCAAATCCCCTCAGGATTAACTTTGGAACCATGCACAGTGCTTTGTAGAACTGTTGTCAGTGTCAGCCATCAGGATGAGTCACGGCCATTGCTTGACCAATTTGCTCTCTGTGAAAGCCTGAGAGAATGTTTTCTCTCTAGGTGACTCTCCTTAGACACACTATACTTCATTTATCCCTTTCCTCTGTGGGCCCATAATCTCCTTGAACAGAAAATTTGGGAAACCACTGAGTTCTAGGATGTTACAGTACAGGTTCTCTTATGTCCTGAGTCCTCACTGACCTTGAAAGGCTAGGGCCAAAAAATTGGCAATCCTTGTAGCTCTTCTTTTAATTTTTGGTCTGTAAATTTACGTTGTTAACCCTCCAGAAGAGAAGCTTCATGATACTATTAACCTATAACATAAGTATTTGAGCTTAACATCACTGTATTTCTAAATATCGAACATCTTAGACTTGGTATTTCCATTAATCATTGATATTCTAATAAATCTATAATATGTGATAAAAACAGTTACACATTTTTACACAGATATTTAGAAATCCAAGGATGTACAAAATTGTAGCCTGTCAAGCCTGTGGGACTCAGCCTAGTCTCTTACTCTCATTTAATACCTTGTTTTGTTTTCTTGTTAATCAACCATTTACTTGAGAGAGAGAGTATAGCAGTAACTGAGATTACATTAGAAGCAGCACATATCTAAAAGATAAGAATGACAGGCATTCCAAGCATAGTTTTAATGTTGCACGTTGCTATCATCAATGTGAAAAATCTTTTGAAGGTTCTTAGGACCAATATCTAATTCATCCTGTGTACATAATTGCATAGTTTTGCTCCTATGTTTCCTCTCTTTTCTGTTTCCAGTCACTTTGTTATTTAATCCATAAGTCTTTGATATCCATTCAGCTGTGTTATACCTTTCCA
>PVKN010032966.1:0-12144 GCA_004027915.1 Capromys pilorides
CCCCCCACTTTTCTTAAAATTTTATTTTATGTATTTGGCACAGGGTCTCACTACACAGGTCAGACTCTTGGTGATCATCTTGTTTCCAGCTTTCCCAAGGCTGGAATTACAGGCATGCACTACCACGCCCCTTCTCGGTGGCCAACTCAGTGCAGCCCAGGGGCAGGGCCCACGTGGCATGTGGTGCGGGGCATTGAAGCCTGGCCTCTGCACTTGCCTAAGCAGGCACTTAGTCTGCTGAGCAATCTCGCCAACCCTGAGCAGGACCCTTTCTTAACCTCCTCGCTGTGCCCCTGATTTCTGTTTACAGCACAGACTCTCTGCAGAGAGGAATGGAGCGGTGACTGCTTCCTGCTAACGCGCACACTCCCACTCCCACTCCCACTCCCACTCCCACTCCCACTCCCATGCAGGCTCTTCTTGTGCAGTTCCAGAAGTTCATAGGCACCTTCAGTCCCATTGTGCTGTTCCAAGCACTTGTGACCGATGACTCCAGCTAAACGACTTTGGTACCTTCTTCCACACCTTGTTAGCTTCCATTCTTTCCCCTAGTTTTCCCTCTTCAGTCAAGGACAGTAATAGCTTCTCAGATATGGAAGAGATCTTAAAGTACAGCTGACTTTCCTTGTTACGAGGTCCCAATGACCAGCCAGCGCTAATTGTATCTATCTAGTGACAGGAGAATCTCAGCATGCCCGTGACTCCTCAGTTAATTTAATAACTATGTTCATTTATTTATCATCCATGAATCCTACTAGAAGCTCTTAAATGTAGCAGGGCAGAATCCCACTGCTCTGCTCTGCAGGTGGCATTGGAGCTTGGCCCAGGTTCTCTGTCCATGCTGTGCATCCATTCCCCAGCTGCCCAGAGGTTTGGCTGACTAAGACTCACAGCTGTTCTGTCTCTAGAGTGTGACCACTGGCTGAGCAGGAGCTCCCATTGCATCCTGCCCCCCCATGCTACCTGCAGTAGACTTCAGCCAGGGGCAGCTGGCATAGCTGTATCAGTGGCCGGTCCCCCTGCCTCAGGGCAGACTGGCTGTGGTGCAGTTGTGTGCCAGAGTGTGCAAGGGAGTCAGATGAAGCTGGTGGTCTTCAGCTGAGGTCACCTTCCTGTGTAACATCTGTTTTCTCCCTGCACTATTTTCTTGCTCTTCTTCTTTTTTTTTTTAAATTCATTTGGTTTTTGTGGGGTTTCAATACACAGTTTGGACTAGTGGTGATCTTCCTGCTTTCAGCCTCCCCAGTGCTGGCATTACAGATGTAAGCCACCACTACGCTTGAATGGGTCCCTGGCTGGCACAGCATGTGGTGATGGGAATCAAACCCTGGTCCCTGTGCTTGCCTAAGTTTTCCTAAGCAGACATTTTAGTCCACCAAACTGTCTTGCTGGACTCTTGCTCTCCTCCTTTGGGTGCACATTCATGTTTCCTCTTTGGCTCTGGTTCTAATCCTGTGGCAGCCTGTAGCACAGATGGTCTTGGGAGTGAGTTGGGTTCTGCATTGGTGGGGTGGTCATGAGTCAGCAGGCACCCTTAGGGGCATCTCCAGAATATAGTAACAGTGCAATGGCAAAGACATTTACCTGAGCTGGGATAATGTCTTTGCAACCTGTAAATGAGGATCCTATATACATGGAAGGTACCCACAGGCTTGGGATTTGAGCTGCAGAATGGAACAGCCAGCACTAAGGACTATGCTAGTAGGGAGCTATACTAAGCACCACAGACATATGAGATAGGAAAGAACAATCTTAGATTTATCAATCAACAACTGAAAGCAAAGGGAGGGACAGAAATGTCTTGGAAGGCTTTAAAAAGAATGCTCATAGAAATAGTACCTGAAGTTCAGGAAGAGGTCTCCACTAGAAGACAGCTGAGCTTCAGAGAAACACAAGTTCTCATCCTTGGCAAGGCTGCTGTACCCCATGCCATTAGAGGGAAAGGCGGGACTGAGGCTTGGATACCAGGGAGAAGCTTGCCTCTCCACCCCGCCTCACAGTGCTCTGAGCCTGAAGAAGTAGCTCCTTTCCCTTTGTTGCAGCAGTGGGTGTCTGCCATCCTACCTCCTTGCTTGCAGACCAAGAGTGGCCTCACATGAGCCTGGCACTTTTTATGGGGCACATAAAGAGCTTGCCTATCTCCTTGGGTCGCCGTGTACATTATGAAGGTCAATTTACAACATAACTTGATCCTCCTACCACAGCACAAGAGAACTATGCTAATATATACTGGCAGGGACCAGAGACTATATCTGTGAATAGATTCCAAGAATGCTGCCTAAGAGTAAAATCTCCTGAGACACAGAATTCTGTGCCTTAGTAATGCCCAAGTGCTGGCATGGCTTACAATGGTTTGGAAATACACAATGCTTCATGTCAGACAAATCAGTATGCAGAATTGCTGTGGAAAACTGTGTGTAGGGGAGCAAAAATGCTCGCTGAAGCGGACACCTAGACTAGGGTGAGTACAGAAGGCCAGAGGAGCTACCAGCCGACCACTTAGCTCAGGAAGGCCTTGAGCACAGCCCTTCTCAGTGATAAGCGTGTGCAGGTAAGGGACAAACGGTGGTGCAAGGTTCTGTGTCCTAGTAACTGTTTCCTGTGGCCTGAGATTGGCAGTAGGAAACCCTGTTATACACTATTAAAAAAAGATAGTATCGTGGTGTAAGAGAGGACAGAGAATAGTATCTAAGAATCATGCAGATTGCATTTGATTACTGTAACGGGGAGCAAAAGTTGTGGGTGCAAGCAGAGGGCCCGATGGAGAAGTATGTGAGGAGACAGCGCCTAAGGAAAGGGAAAGTGGTATCAGGGGAATTGTTCTTTTTAAAGTCTTCTGCTTCAGAAACTGCTTGCTCTGTAACTATTTCACGGCTCTGTAATCACTTTTTTCACCCCTATAACCACGACAACGTAACAGAACATGCAGGATGCCTGACTGTACCAAGCCCCATGATCATTAATTGAGCCTTGTAACTGATCATCACATCCTGTTGGTAATCAGAGAGCTACCAGGCTGTTTGCCCTCCCCTTTGTACTTCTTGCATGTGCTTCATATAAAAATACTACCTCACAAGCACTGGGTGCCTGGCTTCGTCATGGTATCTGATCCTGGCCAGGATCGCTGGTGTAAAAGAAAGCTACTCATTGCCTCCAAACTCCGGGCATCATTTGGGTGTTCCTGCTTACTGTAACACTGTAGCTGGGGGTTCTTAAGAACATGAAGGAAGGACAAACAACAGATACATTACTTAGTGCAAATGACTAAGAGACAGCAAACTGGTGAGGAAAGGCTGCAGTCAGCTGACCCCAAGGGAGACATCATCTTTTACCTGCTTTGCACATCTCAGACAGTTCTAAGATGCAAAGGCTCAGTTGAAGAAGAAGTAGGTCCCTGTGATAAATAACCCTAAATATCAGAGTACATGTCTACTGTAAGAATTCCCTCACTCCTGTCCCAAAGACTGTTTCCTTAGTTGTGTACATCGGAAGCAAAATAAAATGAATATCTTTGATGGCTTTTGGCTGGTGACTCTGAGTGGATACTGCTGTCTGCTGCAATGACCCCACTGATAAAAAGGGCTACAACAAGAGATAGAAAACAATAGATGCAAAAAAATCATAGACTTACCTGCTGTGGCCTGTTGTCCAAAATGTAACCTTCAGAAGTCAGGCTGAGCAGTTGATAGAGCCCTTACATAAATTCTGCACAGTAATAACTATTGTAAGAAAGGCCATATCAAAGTCCCTGAAACCACTTTGTTATATAAATATGAAGAAGAATACATCCTGGAATGACAATTAATGATACCTTTAGAACAAATGACCCCCAAAATATCTCCACTTATCCTATCAGTTTAGATCCTATAGAAACCAACGAATCATGGAGTGTTACTATAGACTATCCAAAGGTAATTAAAAGTTTGTCCCAATTGCAGTTGCTATTCCAGATGTGTAGCTTTACGAGAGTAGAGGCTTGGGTACATGATGCCATACTACCCCTCAGGCAAACGTATTTATTTCCATACTCACCAAGATTGATAATTAAGGGCGGGCCAAATAGCTTGGCAGATTAAAGTGCCTGGAGCATGCTCTGCCATGCTGGCCATCTCCAGGCCTGCCATGCTGGCCCCGCCCCTGGGGAGTGCTGAGGTGGCAATTGGGACTGGGCATGGTGGTGCATGCCTGTAATCCCAGCTCTTGAAATGCTGTAAACAGGCAGATTACTATGAGTCCAGTCTAGTAGTGAGACCTTGAACACCCTGAAGACCCTTTCTTAAAATCCAATAAATAAATAAATAAATAAATAAATAAATAAATGATTGATTGACAATTAAAAGCCACAATATGCATAACAGTCTAGAGCTAATGTTCTTCTCAAGTTCCTTGCTGTAATTCATCTCATACAGACTTGAAATGTCTGGAATTTTTAGAATGTTTTCAGTATACAAAATCGAGAACAGTGTGTTATTTTCATTTGATAGACATTAGGCAGCAGTTGCTGTGGATGTCTTTGAAAAACACACAATGTAGAAGATGAGTGTTAGGTCTGATAAGGGTTCAGGGTTATACATTTCCTAAGTTCATCTGCCACCAGAAGAGACCTAGAATATCAAGAGCAATCCTGGGTAACAAAGGAAAGGCAGGAAGCATCATAATCCCTGACTTGAAATTATACTATAAAGATACTGTAACAAATCAGCATGGTACTGGCAGAAAGACAGACCTGAGGATCACTGGCACAAATTAGAAGATGTAGACACAACTACAAGCATACTCACTCACACTATCTTTGACAAAGGGGCCAAATATGTTCATTGGAAGAAGTTAGCCTCTTTAATAAATGGTGGTAGAAAAACTGGCTTTCCACATGCCATAGACTTAAAATAGACCCAGGCCTATTACCATTCACAAAATTACAGACACACTGGAGAAGATTCTAGAAATCTTGTGATTGAGTGCATACCAGAATTTCTCTTTTAAAAGAAAGGGGACGTTGTTTCACCTTATTTCTTCTACTATGAAGAAATAAGCACAGCACTTGAGAAGCACTCGTGGATTTTGGAGACATCATATTCTATATGTGGGAATACTATTAAAGCCCACCTATTGGGTGGTTGGGAAGGTTGCTAGCTAAAATTTGGGCTAAAAGAGAAAATGTGAGCTTTCTTACAAGCTCCAGTAGGCGGGCCACTGGATCTAACTCTGTATTTCTGGATCAAGGCCAAATTGAGTGCACTATGGAAGCAGACACCATGCTAAAATATTTTGTGAGTGATTTTAGACCCCAACTGAGACTGATCATTTAACTATATGTTATTTTGTAGTTATGTGACTACAACTATAGATAAAGAAATGTGTTCTGTGGAACCCAAGACATTATGATTTAAAATGTTAGAAAAAATTTCTTATGGAAGTGTTATGTCTACAACTAGGTTTAAGAAAGAGCAAAGGGCATCAATAAGCCAGAGCCCAGCAACCCAGCCCCCATTGCTGCATCTCACACAGCTGCTTTTTCCTGAGTTCATCCTTATGCCTTCACTGTGAGGCTTTCCCACAGCCACCTGGTTGTAGAACACGTGATTTTGGTTTCTGGATGAGTGGGCTTGGTACATGGGCTTGAGCCATGTTTGGATTTCTGTCTAGTAGAGTCTCACTCAGGAGTACTTCTAAAGTAAATGGGAAAGTAGAACCCTTCAATATTTAAAAGAATTATATGTGTGTGTGTGTGTATGTGTGTGTGTGTGCGTGTGTATGTGTGTACATGCACATGTGGAAATAAGCCCTTATAATGTACCTGAGCAAGTTAGACAACACTCGTAGCTGCTTTATATTGCCTATGCATGCAACAACAGTGTCACTGGAGGATGGACAGAACTTTGGTTACTGGATCTGGTCATCTGCTTTTTGTGTAGGGAAATAGTTTGGAGCAAAAGTGTACATAGATGTTCGGACAGTGGTGAATGGCTTAGTTATTCAGTTAGAGAGAAAAGAATAAATTGGGAACAAAGAGCCCTGAGAAAGGGGGATGTGGATAGAGCTGCAGAAGTGTGCAAAATGTGTGAGGACCTTTTTTTTTTTTTTTTAGTACCAGAAACTGAACTCAGGACTTCACGTTTGTTTGCCAGGCAGGCACTGCACCCCTGAGCTAAATCCGCAGCTGGGACTCTTATATAACATGCCATTGTGCACCGGAGAACCCTAACAGCAGAGGGTGTATTCACAGGTAAGTGAGCAGGTCAGTAACACCAGGACATATAAGTGCTTCTTTGTTTTCATTCTTCTCATTAAGCACATAAGCCACAGCACCAGAGAGTTAGGCTAGGCCTGGACTCACCAAAGATGGTTTTGCTTCTGACATTCAACTCTTCCAGCAAGAGATAAGGGACAAGTTCCTGATTTAGAATCATCTTCCAAATATATTAACAAGTGGCAAGTTGATAAACTTGATCTCTGATCTTGCAAAGGGCAGTCATTCTTCTGGTTAACATTGACCTGTGTTCTAGATATGGGTTCACATTGCCTATCTACAGTGCCTTAACCGGTGTCCAAGATCATTGGTTTTACAGTGGAATTCAATATAAAGTCACCTGCTTTATAGGAAAAGAAATGTAGCTATGGCTACATCACCATAGCAGCTACTGGTCCCACTTCATATCAGACCATCCAGGAGATAACAGTCTGTTATATGGAACTATGAGTATACATCTCAATTATTAAGTATTATGTGATGTTATGTTTTGAATGAACAAAATACCTGGATCTGAAAACTAAGAGGTGGAAGCAAGCATGGAATTACTAATATTACTAATATTACTCCTGGTATTCAAAAGTTCATACAAGTTTTGCTTCTCATTTATGCACAATTTATTGGTCAACAAGTTTAGAGGTTTCCACCAGGGAATATACTCAGAGTATCCTAATATTTCATGTGAGATTCGACCTGGTTATGTAGGACATTATTAAGGTACTTGATCATCAGCCAGAGAAAAAGTCTTCATAGTGACAGAGGTATTCGTGTGAATGATCACGAGGCAGTAGCATTGCTCCTCTTGCATCACACAGTCAGATAGGAATATATTTATAACCGCCAGGTAATTCCCTCGGGCATCTCTTGGCATTTTCATGGCCATTATTAACTGTAAATAGCAACTAAGAAAATAATGGCCTAGTAACCATAGTAACCAGGGTTTCAGAGCCACTTTGGATAGACATTTGGAGCAACGATAGGTCATTCAGACCAGTAGAAGGGACCAGTATGTAAATCTAAATCAATGTCAGATGCTAGAGATGATGACTCTTAGTTATAGCTCAACAACAGTGTTCTTTAACAGATAGGGATTCATTGGTGACAGGAAAACTGTTGGGAAAAGGGTGCGTTCGAACACACATAAAACCCCACTCGTGTTAGTTGGCATGAAAGGAGTGGTTCATTGACAGCAGCTAGCACGTTCTGGGCTGCTCAGCAGACCTGAACAGCAGCAATGCCTGGGGAAAGAGGGACTTTATAGAGCACGGAAAAGGGGAAGGGGAGTCATAAAGTGTCCTTAGCTGGGCTGGGGTGTTCTGGGCAGGTGGAAATGAGGAAGGGGAGTCATCAAGTGTCCTTTGCTGGGCCAGGGTGTTTTGAGCACAGAGTACAGAGTCTTGAAGCAAGCTGAACTGAAGCGATATGTGTAATCAGCCAGGTGCAGATAGTCAAGCTTGCAGCATAGCTGTGGTTGGCACATCCCGAAACATCAGAAGTGGCATGGGGGAAGGAGGCCCATGGCTGGGTGCCTTAACAGTTGGTATTGTGAAGAAGCAACATCAAGAGGGGCTAAAGTTGTCACAGGAAATACATGGATCTTAGTGGTAAAAAAGAGGCCTGGAGTGGATGCTGCAGGTATCTGGTGCAAATAGGTTTAATCAACTACTGTGACCATAATTCAACTGCTAGTAATGTTGGCCACAAAGAGCCTAGAGATTCCCTTTCATTGGAGGATTGCCTCAGACTTCAATCAGTGCAGATCACCACGTGAGTTACCTTCCTGCCTCAGTTTTAGGCCATCTTCTGCTGAAGACACTGATAGAGTGACATCAAAGCTCAGCCCGCTTGCCTCTTGGTGGGATTATCTAGATGCACATTATTCTCTGAAGCTTTCCTATGACACCAGGAAACCTCGTAGCTCATCTCTAGACCAGACCACGTGACTTCTTCCCACCTTTGCTTTATCCCAACTCCACTCATTTCCTTAACCTGCGAATTCTTCTTGACCACACTACTAGAAGAAATTCTTAGGGAACGCTAATTAATACTCCTGGTAGCTTCCACTGCTTAGGTTGTTTGTAGCTACAGTTCTTTGTAGAGTAAGAAAATATTTAAAGCAGAAAAGAGCATTTTGACACTATGTGGCTACTAGAAATTATTCCTTATCCTTTCATTTTTACAGATTCTGAAACTGAGACACCTTGGAACTTACCTCTAAGTCCATCTCTTCCTTATTCTATGACATCTTTTAATTTAAGATAGTTCAAGGACAGTTAGCTAAGGCATACTGGGGCATGGCTTCACTCTGGGGACTTCCTTACTTCTACTGGGCTTTGTTCTGCTCCATCTGTATTTGCCACTTCATATCACTATGGTGTTATTTCCTGTACTTGAGGCTTGCCTTCGTAACTTGCCCAAGACCGAGATTTCTCAGAGATTAGATGAGCATGCTGGTATCTGTAGTTCTATTGTAATACTGCATTCCCGCAGTTGGTGTCTTGTTTTCAGTTGGGAGAGGAAGACAGTTTTCACTGATGTTAACGGCTTGTGTGCATGTTTTGTTACCTGTTTCACTTCCTCTGAAACTGACCCTGCTATGGCTTGTGTCTAGTTGTTCATCCAAAGTCTCATGCAGTCATAGGGTGGGGACTTCTAGAGTTTGAGATTAACTCATACTCAAGGCTGGGATTATGGGGTCAGTGCTACACCCACCCTAGGGTGGATAGGCTGCCTGTAACATAAGAGACATAGAGAGGCATACTTGCCCTCTGTAGCCGTTGTGGCTGCTACTCCTCCCTCTCTTTTAAAGCTCTCTGTTGCCACCATGAACTGCTGCCCACTGCTTACCAGCTGAGTACAGACTGAAACCTCCAGTTAACTAAATAAACTTTTCCTTCTTTCATTTTGGGTGTTGAGTATTTGTCCCAGCAATGAGAGAAGAGTAACTAGGACAGACCATTGCAGCTTTCCTTGCACACTCTTCACTATCTTGACACTACATTTTCCTAGAGTCTATGTCTTATGTGCCTGTCTTGACTTTCTCCAGGTACTTCTTCTAAAGAATGCTTCACACCTACTAGCTCTTCCTAGATGTCGGATATCCTTTGCTTCTTTGAAGTTATTTATTCATCTTCTTGTGTAACCATATATGTGAAGCTATGTAACGTCTCTGATCCTAATTTCTTTATCCACAAATTAGACTAATAACTTACTATAAGTAGCCACAGTGTATGATAATAAAGCATTTGAGTGAGTGGTGGACTTAGCACTCTTTGATAATATGAGATGTTTATGTGAGTTTGTTGATACAGTCTGCCATGCAGACCTGTGAGGAAAAGACAGGCCACTTAAAGACTTCAAGAAGAAAGGATTTAGCTCAGAGGGGATTATGTAACCTGGGAGGAAATCAAGAGTATTGGGAAGGTCACTTCCTGCTGGCTTGCAGAATGCACTGATGTTCAGGAATCTCCGCGATGCTGCTGCCTGTGGTCTTGGCTGCCAGGACCACGAAAGTGGGTGATCATTATGGAGAGCATCTGGAAAGACACTTAAGATACTTGTTTACCCACAAATAGCTGGGAATGGTAGCTTCCTGTTTCCCATATAATTTTCAGCTCTTATGTAAGTGCTTCACTGATCAGACATAAATATTGGATGAAGTGCAATATGGGAAATGTAGCTCCTAGGCTTTCAGCCCTTGTAGCAGGATGGAGAGCTTAGAAATGCACAAGTGGCATAAACTCTCAGTACCTAGCATGTGTCACGGTTATGATGCCACAAGTACTTTAATTCCAGCTCTATGCTGGAATGTTAGGAAGCAAGCGAAGAGAAATTTGTTGAGAGAAGTTAGATCTGCTGGGGATGGCCCAAGAAGTTTCTACCCAGTCTTGAGAGAAGTTTAATCTATTGGGTATCATGGGCTTCCTGGAACATTTTGAGTTATATCCTCAGCTGGATGATCTGCATGGAGGAATGGACAAATTCCAAATTAGAGCCCAAACATTTTGGTTTAATAAAGATGTGCAGAGAGATTGGTAACAGACACTTAGGAATAATTTCTTGGTAAGTGTCCCAAAGAAGCTAAACAAAGAGAGAAAAAGAATAGTGTCTGGTGGAAAAGACATTGTTTGCTCTCTTTGCTGAAAGTATCCCTTTACAGCTTGTCCCCCTTGACTCCATCATAGATGCGTCTCTCTGTTGCACTTAGAAATGCCCTGCCAGCCCAGCATTGCCTATAGAGAGATCCCAGTGCAAGGCTCTCACGTATAAAACCAATGTCCAGAAGTAAGGGTAGGAAGGGGCTAATTGCAAATAGCATTCAACCCCTGATGACTTACACCATGTCTGTCACAAAAAAGGTGCAACAGTATAATTTGTTGAATGAATAAAAAGAGATTTAATGGAGCTGCCACACTTCAGTGAAAAAGGTTCACTCTTGTCAAGGTAGCTTATTTCATCGAGGGTTCTGACTGAACACAAGAAAACTCCAAGTGGTGCTCAAAAGACATGTGGATCATGAACATGAAGTTGCAGAACACTGAAATGTGAATTCCAGGGAGCCTGCTTGGTGACTCTTAAGCATCCTCTAGCCTCCTTGAAAAAAATGAGTTCAGGGTCACTGCACACATGTTGAGCAAATAAATGGCTAGAGGAACTGTCCAGTCTCTAAGACAGGAAGAAAATGCCTTTTGTGAATAGTGAAACACTATGCCAAGTGTTCATAGTAATGTAAGAAACTGGAATGAGAGCTAAAGGATCATAGAAATACACACACAAATTAGCTTGTCAGTTCATATAGAGAATGAGAAAATAAATCCCTTTCCTTGGGGCATGGAATTTCACAATGGAAAGGTATCTTGAACGTTACCTGCTCATCCCCTTATCTTGTGCTTGAATTTGCCTCTTTTGACTTACAAAGTATCACCCAGCTGTTATTCAAACTCTTTCTTTCTTTATTTTATTACTTTTAACAATAAATAACAATGAGACAGTTTCAAAACACATTAGTAGTACATCCCCAATAATTAATACAATGCATATTGTTGTCCTTGTGGCAGTTATTCAGAGTACAGGATGCAGACATGATAATTTTTCTAATCATTGTTGGTACAAAAATTTCTTCTCATTGAACTAAGAGAAAGTAGTTGTACACATAGTCCAATATTCCGCAATCGTAGTGGGTTACTAGCAGAACTGGCAATGTCAGAAGCTGGTGATTTAAGCCTTTTACAGCTCAGCATACAAATCTAGCTTTACTTTTTATGCCTTGTGGTTAAACTTTTCTTCTGTGTGGTTAAAGCAAGACCTGTGTAACAAAACATGTAACTTTTGGATCTCCTAAGGTCAGTGAAATCCCCTCAGGATTTATCTTGAATCCACGTACAGTGCTTTGTAGAACTGTTATCAATGTCAGCCATCTGGTTAAATCATGGCCATTGCTTAGCCAGTTTATTCTCTGTGGCAGCCTGAGAGAATGCTTTCTCTCTAGGTGACTCTCCTTAGGCATACTATACGTTGTCGATCCCTTTCCTCTGTGGCTCCATAATCTCCTTGAACAGAAAGTTTTGGACACTACTGAGTAATAGGATGTTACAACTCAGGTTCTCTTATGTCCTGAGTCCTCACTGACCTTGAAGGGCTAGGGCCAAAATATTGGCTGTCCTCATAGCCCTTCTTTTTCTCTAATTTTTGATCTGTGAACTTACATTCTTAACCCTCCAGAAGAGAAGCTTGGTGATACTATTACTCTATAACATAGGTAATTGAGCTTAATATCACTGTCTTTTTGAATATCAAACATCTTAGACTTAGCTTGAAATTGGTATTTTCCCTCAATCATTGATATCCTAATAAGTCTCTATAGAATGTGATAAAAGCAGTTACACATTTTTACA
>PVKN010032967.1:0-12144 GCA_004027915.1 Capromys pilorides
CCGAAGATCAGTGGAACAGCTGAGAAGATGCAGACATCTCTAACCATACTCACCTTTATCTTTGACAAAGGGATCAAATACCTTCATTGGAAGAAAGATAGCCACTTTAACAAATGATGCTGGAAATACTGGCTTTCTAAAGACCAAAGATTTGAATATAGATCTACATTTCTGACTATGCACTAAATTAAAATAAAAATAGATCAAAGATCTAAATAAAAAAATAAGCATTTCATTTCATGGAAGACAGAATAGGTAAAACTCTTAAAGACACAAGTGCAGGAAAGATTTTATGAACAAAATCTGATTACACAGGAGATACTACAAAAAAAATCAATAACTAAGATTACTTCAAATTATAAAGCTTTTACACAAATTATAAAACTTTCGAAAGAAACCATTAACGGGCAAGCGAGATGGCTCAGCGATCTATAGCACTTGCTTAGGCAAGCTAGGCAACCATGGAGATTGTGGTTTGATCCCCAGCACTACATGCTGCACCAGCGCCACCCCTAGAGCAGGCTGAGCCGGCCATAATATACAACACACAGAATGGGGAAAAAAAAATTCTACCAGTCATTTCTCAAACAAGGAACTAACATCTAGAATATATAAAGAACTCAAAAAAAAAAAAAAAAAAAATCAAGACTCCTCAAATTTAAAGACCCATTCAAAAAATAAGCATCTGAAATTAATACTTAGCAGAAGAAGTAAAAATAGTAAATCGATAAATGAAAAAATGTTCAACATCACTAGTCACTCGAGAAAAGTAAGTTAGAACAACACTGAGATTCCGTGTCAGCCCACAAAGAATGGCTATCCTAAAGAAATCAACTAACAAAAATGCTGGTGAGGCTGTGGGAGAAAAGGAACGCTTCTACATTACTGGTGGGAATGTAAACTGGTTCAACCATTATGAAAACCAGTGTGGAGATTCCTTAAAAACCTAGAATTAAAGGCTCCATTTGACTTAGCTGTTCCCCTCCTGGGTATCTTCCTGAAAGTTAACAATATCAAGCCACAGTGCCATTCACATATGTATGTTTACAGCAGCACAACTCATAATAGCTAAATCTTAGACACAGCCCATAACCCATCAAAAGATGAATGGATTTTTGTCAATGTGGTACTTACATACAATGGAGTACTACTCTGCCACAAGGAAGGATAAACTTGCGTCATTTATAGGTAAATGAATGCACCTCAAGACCAGAATCTTAAATAAGTCACACATACAAGTCTGAATACTTCATTGTTCATCTTCTGTGAGAAACTCAAAGGGTAAATAAGGAGCAAAAGAGCTTAGATACCAGAAGTAGGAAGAACACGTTGGGAAGTAGGAAGAACATGTTGCAGTGTTCAAAGGAGAACAAGGGAGATGGGAAGGAAGACAAAGGAGGAAACAGGATTTTAAAAAGAGAACAGAAGGAAAAAAGAATGGAAAGAAAGCTTTTGCAAATGGGGAGAAGAGGCATGTGGAAAGGAGGGGAATGGAAAAAAGAATTAAGGTAATTACGCACAGGTACGAATTCCCTATGATGAGTGTGATCATTATATATGGCCAATACATAATCTTTGATTCTCTATTTCTTCCTTTTATTTGTAAAAGAAAAAGCCCAAAGAATGAATAAAAAGGAAGCAAAGCTTAAAAACCTAACAGCAAATAAGTATTTGGAATGCACAGGTTAAAGTGGATCACAGCCGGGCATGGTGATGCACGCCTATAATCCCCTCACTTGGGAGGCTGAGGCAGGAGCATTTGGTGTGAGTTCGTGATCAGCCTGGGCTACAAGAGTGAGCTCAAGGCCAGCCTGAACTGCACAGCAAGACCCTGTCTCAAAAAGACAATAAATAAATAAATAAATAAATAAATAAATAAATAAATAAATAAAAATAAATAAATAAAGTGGATCACAAATGATAGGAGAAAACTAGCTGAACTTAGCAGTTAAGGAAACAATATTTATTATTTGTTACCTGCTACATACTGCATAACAAGTTGTATAACAAAATCAAGATACATGAAAGACTTTCACAACCATTTGAAGAGGTAGAATTCAGAGGAGGAACTACTTTCACTTTCTGTACACTCCACAGCAGGATCAGCCCTGCGTCACTGTGGCATGACTCCAGGAACAACTCTACAGATCCATGGGTCCAGCGATGGCCACTTGGTCTTAGATTTCTGCAGCTGGGCATTTCACATCACCTTTAGGTAGGGAGTGGATCTGGATACAAATATCTCCACAATGAAGACAAGGGCTTCTCTGGTCAATCTTGTGGGATGGTGTCTTAGTTACTTTTCTTGTTGCTGAGATCAGATATCCAGCACCCAAAGTTAAAGCGGGAAATGTTTATTTAGCTCACAGTTTGTAGAGGTTTCCGTACTTAGTCCACCGGCTCCAGGACAGGGTGGCACATGGCAGAGGAGCTACAGTGCATGGTGGTGGAAGACAACAAAAGCAATGAAGGGAAGCACGGGAGGGAGGGAGGGAGGAAAGAGAGGAAGAGAAAGAGAGAAAGGGGGAGAAGGCAGAGTTGGGGTGAGAACAAGCAAGCCTCTTCCTATCCCAAATACAATATATTGGGCTACCCGCCCTAGGGTAAATGTAGCACTTACACCCTTAATCCCAGCATTGGACCATAAATCAATCACAAACTCTAGATCCAGTCACCTCCCAAAAGCCTGCCCCTCAAGACTGCATGAAGCTTTGCAGGGACACCCAGACGGAAACTCCAACAGGCAGACAGCGGGAAACTCAGCGCCCTCAGCACTCACAGCGCTGTTGGTTCCAGGCAGCTGGCATGGCCCCAGAGGCTTTTCCTTCGGTCCAGATTTCCTTGCTTCAGCGCTCTGCCTCCTCTCATAGCCAGGAGCAGATGGAGGACTCAGTAGCTATGCAGGGACAGCAGCACGTGCCACCCAAGCCTCAGCCACATCCATCATCTTGCACCTTTGGCAACACCAGTCCAGTGCTCAGTGCTTTTGCAATTTTAATTAAAGTATGATGTGAGAGGTTCTTTGCTGGTCATGCCACTTTGGGGTTGTAAAGGTCTCCTGTACCTGGATGTTTATATCTTTCTAAAGATTTAGGAAATGTTCCATTATCTTACTAAATACATTTTTGTACCTTTAGTCTTGGAGCACTCATAATAATAATAATACTTCATAAATTTTGTCTTTGAAAAAAAAATATAAGTTTTTGCCACCTTTAAAAAAAACTGTTTAGTCGGGCATATTGGAGCACACCTGTAATCCCAGCACTTGGGAGGCTGACGCAGGAGGATCAGTGCGAATTCGAGACCAGCCTGGACTACAAAAGTGAGCTCAAGGCCAGCTTGAACTGCATAGTGAGATCCTGTCTCAAAAAGACAAAAAAACAAAACAAACCCACAAACAAACAAAAAAACTGTGTTTAGGGGTGGGGAGATAGCTCAGTGGCGTAAGTACTTGCCTGGCAAGTGCAAGATCCTGAGTTCAAGCCCCAGTATCTTCGAGAACAACAAAAAAAAAAAGAACTAAAAAGAAACCATCAAAAGTAAAAATAAAAAATAAATTAAAAATTTAAAAACTGTGCTTACATGACTTCACAATGTCATTTTACACACACGTTCTTTTTTTCAACAGGGTCTCTCTGTCAGTTCAGATTGGCCTCAAACTTACTATGTAACCCACAATAGCCTCAAACTTAACAGTCCATCTGCCTTAGCCTCCCACGTGCTGGGATTAAAGGCATGTACCACTGCCTCCAGATTTCCATTTCCTTCCTAAGGACGGTGACATGTCCCAGTTTATCTCCATAGTCCCAGTTTAGCTTCTTCACATAATAATTCATAATTAATAGTATATCCCTTGACTCTTAAATCTATCATGGTTTGGATGACCAATTATACCACTGTCTCCCATCAGGGGTGACTCAGGGCCCTGAGCTTTCCTGGCACACCCCTTCAGCCCAAGGTTCTCTCCTGCTTTCTCCACATTCCTCCCTCAGAGGCGGGGATTATCCCTTCTGATTTCTGGGCACTGGGACAGGCAGATGGGTAATCAAAACCAGTGCCAGCCCAGCAGGCCCCTCTCAGAGATGTTGCTGCACACCATGGACATGGGCCACCTCTGGCCGTTAGGAGAGAGGGCAGGACCAAGGCAGGTCACAGTAACTGCTATCTCATGCCTCCCACTGTTAAGATCCCACCTCAGCGCCTCCACAGACACTAGGTCAAGTCGAGCCCAACAGAAGTGCTCCCTAGGGGCAGGTGGCCCTGGTTTGAGCAGGCTACCCATAGACAGAGGCAGCCACAGGCAGGGCTTTGGATGAATAAAATGAAGCTTTATTCTGATATTGTGGAAAACTTTTTTTGAAATAGGAAATGTTATCTGACTCCAAACCTCCTGATACTTCAAACATCTAAAGGTTACTTTTTGTACAATTATATAAATATTTTAATACTATACCTGAATGTGGTGCTAATGGTCCTAAAAGTTTTAAAAATCAACACAGTTAGATTCTTTAGAAAATCATTAGCCTAATTCCAAAACAAGAACTATTTCCCAAGCAAGAATACAGAGAGGACAGAATGGGGATCAGTAGTGAGAGAGGAATGCCAGAAAAGGGAAGACTATGCTCAGCAGCACACAACAAAACCCTGAACGTGGATCTTAGAACACAAACCCCAGCAAAAACTGTATTATATGCAAAATTAAAACTGACCATCCCAAGTGAAGGTGAATGGATCACATGACCACTGTATTCTGAGTTGACACAAGTAACATATCACCTGGACGGTGTGCTCTTCCAAGAGCAGACTTTTTTTTCCTCCCTGTATTTAGTACAGGGTCTACATGGTCTCACTGCATAGACTGGACTTGTAGTGATACTCCTGTTTTCAGCCTTCCAAGTGCTGTGATTACAGGCGTATGCCACCACACCCAGTCTCAATCCCTGCCTCAACATACCCTACAGGCGGGGCCGGCACACTGGGGATGGAACCCTGGCCACTGCGCTCTGCCTAAGCAAGCACTTTAGTCCACTGAGCTATCAGACTGGCCCTTTTTTCTATTTTATTCTATTGAGCAAGCTGGTTGGACCATAGCAGAATTAGGGAAAAGCCTTCAGAGCCAGCAGGAATGGCATGCACGTTGGCTGTGTGCTCGCAGGCAAGAGCAGCTCTGTCCGTCTCTTCACCTGTAAAGTGTGGAGAGCAATACCTACCTTGCTAATTCCCTGGTAGGATTAAAAGTAACCTAAAGAAAGTGCTAACACTGCCCTGGCAAATAAGTGACAATGAATAAAATACTGTGAGTGCAAGACCCAGGTTCCCCTTGGAGTAATCTGATGCTGTCACCCCACATCCAGACGGTCTGATCAATCACCCTGGACTTTCGAGACTCTAACTGGGCCTACCGACTCCCTCCCCCAAGCCATATTATCATAAGGGCCCCTAAAGCCTAAAAGCAGACATTTTCAACTCAGAAAGCGCAGGCAGGACTATAGTCCCTGACAGGCAGGCGTGGGGCTGGGGCTGGTGGCCAGGAGGTAGCGATGCTGCGCTGCCGAGTCCCATTCAAGGCTGTGCAGCAGCAGGCACGGGGAAGCCCTTGGGGTGCTGTGAAGGAGAACCCAGACACTAACCTGCTGAGTCTACCTGAGCTACTCAATAGCCCCAAATTACTCTAACTTTGAAACTGGCAACCAGTTGAGTTGCTCAGTGTGAAATGCTGTGAGCATTGAGCCTCCCCTCAGGTCAAAAAGACGACATTACTGCAGGTAGGAAGGTGTAAACAATTCTATGGCCCATTAGAGACTCAAGCAGCTGCAGTTGGGGATCTGGAATAACGTTCCAGCATGTGATGAAAATCTGCTTCATATGCCTGAACACACACAGAAAGAGCTTCAGAAGTTGAGGAAATGCATTCAAGACGAACTGGCAGCAGCAGAACATGCCACTCACAGCTGCATCTAAATTGAGAGAAATGGAGTCCAATGAGGTTCACCCAGGTCAGTAAGAATTACGAGACTTAGCAGACTGTTGCACAACTGGAAAATGAAACCTATCGATGAAGCAGCAGCACCGAGAGACAAACAAAGAAAACGGCAGGCAAACTTCTGAAAAGACTAACTTGCTGGGTGAAAAGTCAGGAAAGTCGGACTCCCACAAACATCAGCCATCTAAACTTTTGCTGAGCTATGAAGGATAATGACCTCTCACAAAACCCATTAGTGGGGACAATGTTCAGAAGCCATAGAATGGATGGATTTTCCTATTAGTTGTATCTGTCTACTTTTGTGAAATACAGATTATCAACTTGGGGATATTTTTACAGCTATTTTTTTTTAAGCAGACACTGCCCTGGTCTGCTACGCTCCCCTGGGGTGCTGCACAGGGTTCACATGGAAAACCTCTATCCTTTCACAGGACGTTCTACTAGGCACACATGCTAGGCGGCCTAAGGGGCTCTGGGCCCCAGTACCTGAGGTATCATGGGGGTCCCCGAGAACATGATCCCCACACAGAACCTGTGTGCACACCACAGGCTGTGTAGGAGCACACAACTGTCCAGGTGCATGAGCCCCAGTGCCTCAAAGAAAGCTGAATGCTGACTCCTGGTCAGGCTGGGAGACCTTGCTCTAGCAGCACAACAGCAGTCAAAGGACTCTGCAAGAGTCACCCAGCAACAAAGCGGGCACCCAGGTATGGAGGGGGTGCAGACAGGGAGCAGGCTCAGGCCAAGCACATGGGCTAGAGCAAGGCAAATGCGGGAGGGCAGCAGTCCTGCTTCCGTGTGAAGGCCACTAAGCACACAAAAGGGGAGAAAAGGAAGAGATGGTGCTAGCAGACAGCAACAGGTGCACGTGAGGTAACAGTGGTCTCAGGCCCAGGAGGTGCATGGACTTTGCCAAAGACAGCTTCACAGCCAGCTCTGTGAAGAGGCCCGGCCAGGGGTCTGATCCTAGTAAGCTTGTTCATTTCTCAAGCAGTGCTCCCAGGTGCCAAGGCAGAGGTATGTGAGGAGCCCCAATTTCCTCTCCTCTGCTGCAGTCCAAGCAGCTTCCATGGAACAGCATGGGGAGGCCAGGATCTAACATACAAGTCCCTATACCAGCAGGACCCCTAAAGGTCTGTCCTACCCAGCCCCTGCTGATGCCACCTCAGCAAAACCTGGAGCTGCAGTGAAGAACGCTGGGACACTCAAAGAATGGGAGGTCCCAAAGTGTGGACAAGCTTCACCTCATGCGCTGCCTGTACGATGCTTGGCTCTTGCAAAGCCAGATGTGTTTCCAGAGGAGCCGGCCCTGGCCCACCCTGGATCTGTGCTCCTAGAGCTTTCACATATACTGCTCCTCGTCCCCGTCATTGAGGAGCAGAGACCACTTGTCCCTGCCATCATCCATGGTGCCACTGTGTCGAGACAGCCTATCGGACGTCAGGGAGGACAGAGACACTTGGCTGACGTAGCTGACCTGGTCCCACGGTGTTGGCCTGGGGGAGTCTCGCCGCCTGTCATCCATGCCCACATGCACGCTGACCTGGGACGCACTCAGGGGCTTCATGCGGCCCTGGGCCTGCACCTCGTACCTCTCCAGGTCGGGCTTCCTGTAGCTGGAAAGCAAGAATCCAAGGGCACGTGAGGCACTCTGGACCTAAGGCTCCTCATTCCTTTTTGAAGCCTGGCAAAGACCTCTCAAGCAGGTTTGTCTACCCCATACAGTATCAAAACCTGATAGGTTTAAAAAGGAAAGGACACTGAACTCTCAAGTTCAAGTGAAGTCCCCATGGTCAGAAATCTCCTAGGCAAATACCTTGAACACAGGCTGCCATTACCTTTTGCTAAGCGCTGGGAATGGTGGCATACACCTACAATCCCAGCACTTGGGAGGCTGAGGCAGGCAGACTGCTGTGAGTGTGAGGCCAGCCTGGCTACTCAGTGAGTTCGAGGCCAGCCTGGGGTACATAGTGAGACCCTGTCTCAAAAGAAAACAAAACAAAGCAAAAACCAAAAACCCTTCTGCTAAGAAAATGTATAAATGAACATCTTTTTTAAAGGGCAAAATAACAACACACAGGGCTCCCATGTCTACATGACAGCGCACAGACAGCCACGAAGTATGAGAGAACAGCCCAACACACGGCAGCTGGTGAGGGCAGACTTCACACTGCTGACAAGTCCCTGCTGAAGCCCCTCGGGCTGCCCTGCAGTGTGGGCTCAGCTGGACAGGACAGGGCACGTGCCCATTCTCACCCAGGAATCGAGTGCAGGGGTGAGGGGCCGGGAGACTCTCAGGAAAGTGCTCCTGACCCCACACTCACCACTTGAGCTGCAGGGAAGACAGCACCACAGACACAGAGGAGGCCGCCATGGCCGCTGAGCCCATCCACGGCTGCAGCACGATGCCAATGGGCATGAAGGCACCTGCAAAGGGAGGCATGTGCTCACCTGCTCCAGGGATGGCAGTCACCCCACCCACAGCCACCCCAAGAAGTGCCCTTCTCGGGCACCCAGAGGACCCTGTCCCCCGTCCTGAGGTAAGGCCATCAAGGGCAGTGGGTGCTGTTCGAGGAACTGGGCTTCTTTACCTGCCCTGCCCAGCCCAACTGGGCACGAAGCATTGCCTGGCTAGGGAAGCAGGAACCACAGTGACAGCGAGGAGCAGGCACAGAAGGAGAAGGGAAAGCAGCAGAGGCCCAGGATCCCACTGTCGTGGAGACCCAGCCCTTGGGGATAAATGCTGCCATAGCCCTCTCTAGCAGACCACCTGCCCTCCGGAGCTTCCAACCACCATGGAAGAGAGAAATGAGAGCCAGGCCCCAGGAAGACAGTAGACTCAGGCCTGCCAAGGGACAAGCACTGCACCAGAGGTGCAGCCAGAGGAAAGAAAAGATTCTGAGCTGCCTCTGGGGCAAGAAGGGCACTGGCCTGACTCCCAGGGTCTGGAGGATAAGTAGGCTTGATCATCCCTGTTATAGGAGCTGCCACTAACCATTTGGACACAACAGAGAAACTGTGATAGGCAGGTCTTATTTAAGAACTTTAGCTGGGGATATAGCTCAACTGTACAAGCACCTTCCTGGCAAATGCAAGGTCCTGAGTTCAATTTCCAGCACACACAATAAAAGGAAAATTGGGACCTGACCTCTCTGGTGCAGAGGCAGGACAATGTCCCAGCCCCAGCATCTTAAGAACTTCAGGTCCCCTCAGCCCATGCAGAAGCGCTGCTATGCACAAGCGTCTGGAACACCCCCCTGCATGGATCACAGGATTCAAAGGCAGAGGAGAGAGAGAGGAATCACAAAACAGGAAAAAACAATTCTCTCCACAGTCTCTTATGCGAGTCAGAGTAAAACCCAGACAACAGCCATTTTCAGGACAAGGTCCCGCAGTGCCCTTCACTGTGTCCAGCACCCAGTGGATCCCATAACTCTCCTGCATGGTTATTCTTCAGACTATGTGTCTTAATAAATGGTTCAGAAAAGAGGGCTACAGCAAGTAAGTGCCATGCACCTTGACCAGCTTTTAAGAAAGCACCGGAATGAAGCTCTGGGTTCTCTCCACACTTTCTCATTGACCTCTAGTGACATATAAAGCAGGAACAAGACCAACATTTGTTACTCACTGCACCTAGCCAGCTAGCCAGCCAGGGAGTTGAGCAGCTCACCGAGCTCAGCAGGGACCTGGCAGAGAAAGACCCATCCGCTGCCAGGGAGACCAAAGGTGACACAGCAGGAGAGACCCCCAGCCTACCTGCAGCAATGGGTATCCCCACCATGTTGTAAATCAGTGCCAGCACCAGGTTGACGCGGATCCTGCGGACAGTCCTCTTGGAGAGGTGAATGCTGGCCACCACGTCCAGCAAGTCATTCTACAGGATAGAAGCATGCTGCATAAGGGGCCTGGCCACTGCCCCCAGCCCTCTCCACCACTTGGATGTAGCCAAACTCACTCTGATGAGAACCACATCTGCAGCCTCGATGGCAACGTCTGTGCCAGTTCCGATGGCAATGCCCACATCGGCTTGGGCCAAAGCTGGGGAGTCATTTACCCCGTCTCCCACCATGGCGACTTTCTTCCCTTCATTCTGGAGCTCCTGAACCTTGGCCACCTTGTGAGAAGGCAGTACTTCTGCAAAGACTTTGTTGATACCAACCTAAAGGGAGAAAAAAATCATACCTGTTTTGGCAGAAGATGCCAAACTGTGGGATAACTGAGTCACCCTTGTCCCTCTCCCCTCTGCCCCCAGGTCCAGGCAATCAACTCAGTCAACCAAGGTTTATAGGGCAAATAGACAGCATGCCCCCCCCCCCCCCACACACACACACACTGTGCTCTCCCCTGGCTTAGGCTACCTGTTGGTCTGTCTTTCCTAGCTTGGCTACCCAGCTCTTCTACATGTTAGTCAGCCATCTGTACAGAACAGCAACCATTAAGTTACATTGCTGTGGTGCTTTAGTTCTCCAATGGGTCCTGCAAATGATATCTAAACTCTCAGGGGTCTGCTTTCCATGGTCCACCCATGTCTTACTTCTACCTCCATGCCTAAAGCTGATGTCACACTCAAGACTGTACTGCTGAGCAGTAACGGTATCTAGGAGTCCCTGAGCCACTCTCTTGCTAGGAAAGGTTCAGGATCTTCATGTTTCCTCCCATTTCATCTGACTGACCTCTGACTCATGCAGCCCCTCCCCTGGGAAACTAAACTTGCCCCTGCTGGGCTAAGGGAAGGTCAGTCCTTGGCAGCCCTAGGGTTCCCTGCACACCTTTGTAATTTTAAAGGAGAAAGGTCTCATTGGTCCCCAGCATACCTGGGTGGCTATGGCTCTGGCTGTCTTTCGGTTGTCACCTGTGATCAGAACCACGTCCACACCCATGCTCTTCAGTGTGTGCACTGCCAGGGCGGCCTCTGGCTTGACAGCATCTGCGATGGCGAACATCCCGCAAAGCACACCTAGAACAAACCCCACACCGTCAGCAAAGGCTCAGGGCTGCATGCAAGATGGGAGGATTTGCGACAGTTCCCATCATCCAAGGTTACGTACAAAAACAAAGCACCAAAGCATGTAACGCATTATGGTTTGGGTTCTGAGACATACAGAAGTCTGGAAGAGACTGAGAATTCATGATAGCTAACTGAGGGGGAGAACTCTGCGTGACTTGTGACTTCATTGTATTCTTTTTCTTTTTCTTTGATTTTTTCAAAAAAGTATTTTATTTATCTATTTATTTATTTATTTCTCTGGTGCATGGTCTTGCTATGCAGCTTGGACTTGTAGTGATCCTCCTCTTGTCTCAGCCTCCCCAGTGCTAGGCATGTACCACTACACCTGGTTTCCATGGTTGGAACGGTGCACCCAGAGTTTTGGGACCAGCATGGCATGCAGTACCAGGGATGGAACCTGGGTCCTTGAGCTTGCCAGGCAGGTGCTTAGACTGCTGAATTATCTCCCTAGCACTCTACTGTATTCTTTACAACCCTCTGAATTTTCCAAATTTTCCCACCAGTTTTAAATGTTACTTTACAAAGAGCTAACTGCATCATAAGAATTCAATATATGTTTTAAATAACTTATTAAAATATGAGAAATACAGCAAGTGTTAAGAGTGGTGGATGTTCAAACTAAAAAATCAACTCCTCCTTTTTTTCCTAAAAAAAAATCTGTATAAATTTTCAGACAAAGATAAGTCACTAAGTTGCCAAGACGGAGCTCAAGCTTGTGATCCTCCTGCCTCAGCATCCAGTGGGGTGAATCTTTAGACACTGGAAGATTCTGAGCAGCAAGAAGCGTGTGTGGCAGGGCCTGTTTCCCTACTTCTGCCGATGGTGGCTTGAGTTGAGGAGACTAAGGCTTTGTTTGTGAGGACTTCAGAGAAAGGAAAAAGAGGAATGAGGTGTTATTCCCAAATGCCATCTTATTAGCCATGAGCACAGTCTCAATTCTATCAGCAGAAACTGGCATGAAGTGAAGGCTCTGCTCTCTCTGAGGGGGGCAGCCCAGGGCACAACCTGGGTGGGAAGACACATGGAGTCCCAGGAACTCTGTGCGCCCCAATCTGCTGCAAGTCAGGTGCTGGAGAGTGCCAGGGACCTTTTGGGAAGAGGATTTCTGGGTGTCTGTACTGTTGACTAAGGAGGGCCACTTTAAAGTGCCAGT
>PVKN010032968.1:0-12147 GCA_004027915.1 Capromys pilorides
CCTGCTTTTCTTTGCACATTTGTATGTGTGGGGGGGGGCAGTTACTGGGGCAGAAGGCCTTTGCACTGAGCTACATTCCCAGCTGTTTTCTAGAGTTTTTCATTTTGAGAAAGGGTCTTACTAAGTCACTAAGTTGCCCATGGTGAGTTCAGATTTGCAATCCTCCTCCCTCAGCCTCCCAGGGCTCTGGGATTACAGATATATGCCACTGTGCTGGGTGTGGAGAGTGGGTTCCCATAACTGACCCCCAAAGAGGCCGTCAGTGATGATCCTCAGACAGATGATGCTTCTTCTGGTTTTGCACCTCACTATTGCCACACCTGGCTCTCTCTGGGTGACCTAGGGCACCCTGTGGCGAATTTAATTAAAGCATAGCTGTGACATAAATGCATTGCCCTGATCCTTATAACTCCAGCGACACAAAACTTTTAAGAATGGGCAGTGCAGTGACGTGAGAAGATCTGTTTCCTCCTGTTAAATAATTCAAGTTCGCTAGTTTTTCCTCTTGGCCTTAATTTTCCATCTTTTCTCAAGCTTCTAAGATGTTTTCTAAGTATGATTTCAGTTAATCATGCAGGAATAAAGACAAGAAGCTGCCTTAACGGTGAGCTGCCTCCATCCTCAGTCTGATGTGTGAGTCCTTTCCCAGCTGGGCTGGCGATGTGTGCAGTGGACAAATGTCCCTCCTGCCCCTCCCACAGCAGCCCAAACTCCTCAGCCTCCACTCTCACGCCTGTCCCACAGAGGTGAGTGGTGGCAGCTGCCCCCCGGGGCTCCTGGCTTTGGCCTTGACTCACCCCAAAGACTCTGGCTTGTGCGGTGCACACACTGAGCCCTCTCCTGTTCCAGGTGCCAGGGAAAGCCCACAGAGAAGGATTCCAACTCCCCTGGCCATCTGGCCACTGTGCCCCACAAACTCAGTGTAAAACCAGCCTTCACAGCTCCTGGCAAAGCTCTCCAGGGTCATGGCAGGGGAGACTTGAGTCTTCGGCCAGCTTCTGAGCTCCCCATCCTCTTTCTCATGCTCAGGACCGGCTCTCATATCACACCCTTCCTGGAACCCCCTTCTGGGGCAGTTGAAGAGCTGCACACTTCTTTGGACTGACACTGACTTTGCAGTTGCTCTCCCTTAGAAGCAGAAGCCACAGTTTATATTCCTATTGGCTGAGTTTGTTTCTCTGCTAAACAGGAAGTTCTTTGAGGCTGGAAGTGGACCTCCCCCTCAATGCCCTGCACCCAGAATAGGCTCCTGCGGGGGGCTGTAGGTCAATAAAAGCTGTGTACTCAGTTGAACATGTCCCTGATAAGAAGCTGCTTAAGCCCCAAGGCCTTGATGTCCAGCCTCTCCCCCGGCCTGAGGTGGTCGGGGTGCTGCAGCCCCACTTCTCCTTGGGCAGCCTACAGAGACCTGCAGCTTGAGACCTAGGCACTGAGGTTCAGGAGGTGAGGCCAAGGCTTTCAAAATTAAACACTTGTGTTTTTTTCTGAAAACACAAGCCCTTGGTCATAGTCAACATCAAAGCCAACCTAAGCTCTTCTCTGGCATTGATTGGGCTCTGCTCAGGAGGGACAGCATGTTTTACAAGTGTTTGCAGAAAGAAAGGAGAAGCCAAAAGGAGCAAAAGAGAGGTCTATAGTTGAGACTAGAGGGAGTGAGGTGCCCAGCAGGGGAATGGTCAGCATCTCTGGCCAGCTCTAACCAACAGGGTCACAGAGGGGAGATGGCTCTACAAATAAACAATACCAAGCATCTGCAGTGGGAGAGGCACTTTGTGGACCATGTGACCCGGGTGCTCATCTGCTATCAGTGGGTGGCTGAAGAGTGGATACAGGGCAGAAGGACTACTGGGCTCAGACTTCACATTCCCAAGCTGCTCCACACTTGAACTCTTGCAATTCTCCCCAGTGAGGCCCTTCATACTATCACAGATACCTGCTTCCAGGATGGTTGGACGAGAACGGTTGTCACTCATGTCAGTGTCCTAGGACAGAACCACAGGGAACTATGAAATGATCTGTCTTTGTAAATCCCCTCATTCACTTGCAAAGAGTCTGATTCTCCTATTGGATTGTTATAAAAACATTAGTATATCTTCATATTTTCAAAACATCACAATTGCAGGAGACAAAGATAGCTCAGTAGCAATAGATAAAATTGGAACACAAATAGAAGATTTGATAAGAGCATTTTATCCGTCTTAAATTTACTGTAGTTGATTAACACACTATGGTTAAATACTATAGTATTCCTGTTTTTATAAAACAGACATAAAAATATTTAAAGGTAAAAGATCATGATCTATGCAACTTATCCCCAAATGGCTCAGAAATTATATAAATATAGAAACAAAAGGTAGATAGGTAGATAGATGATAGATAGATAGATGGATGGATAGATAGATAGATAGATGGCTAGACAGAGAGAGAGAGAGAGAGAGAGAGAGAGAGAGAGAGAGAGAGAAGAGTAAATGCATAAAAGTTTAATAGTGGGGGCCGGCGAGATGGTTCTGTGGTCTGAAGCACCTGCTTAGGAAAGCTCAGCCAACTGCAGGGCCTGTGGTTCGATCCTCAGCACCACATGCTGTGCCAGTCCCACCACCAGGGCAGGCTGAGCCAGCCATAAAAAATAAATAAACAAACAAATAAATAAATAAAAAATTTTTAAAAACTTTTAAAAAAAGTTTAATAGTAAATGAATCTGCACATAAGGTTACAGATGTATTTCTACTGGTGTTTTTGGGTGCATGTTGTTTATAATACTGAGACTATTTCCAAAGAAGATGTTTATTTAATTTGCCACAATTTCTATGCCATGTTTTGGGACTGATCCATTTCTATCACAAACACAGCAGAGACACAGACCCCTCCTTTGTCTCCAAAGTGCTTTCCCCCGAGCCTCATCTTCTCTCTCCGCGCAAGGGGTGGGAGCAGAGAGCTGTGCGGAGCTTGGCCCCCATTCCGGAGCCTGATGAGTGTCTAGAGGTTCAGCTGGCTCCACCCAGATGTGCACAGTTGGCTACACGCGCAATTTCGTTAACGTTTCCACACAGAGGAAGAGTTCATGACTTGGGAGTCCCACGCATCACTAGGCAGCACCTGCTGCGCCGTCCTGCTCTCCTCACTCTGTGCCCTCTCTTGGGGCAAGGCCTGTATGCCTTCCATTCACCACTTCCAGGTGCGGACTCCCGTAGCTAAGTCTCTGACCCTTATGCCCAACCACCTCCCAGCACCTGTCTCTTCCTCATTTCGCCTCAACCAGTCTTCTTTAGGATTCCATCTGACCAAAAAAGCACCACAGAGCTGGCAAGATAGCTCAGCACTCCAAAGTACATGCTTAGGCAAGCTTAGCCAGGTATTGGCGACCATGGTTCGATCCCCGGCACCGCTTGCTGCACCAGTGTCATTCTCACAGCAGGCTGAGCTGGCAGAAAGAAAGAAAGAAAGAAAGAAAGAAAGAAAGAAAGAAAGAAAGAAAGAAAGAAAGAAAGAAAGAAAGAAAGAAAGAAAGAAAGAAAGAAAGAAAGAGAGAGAAAGACAGAGAGAGAGAGAAAGAAAAGAAAAGAGAGCACCATATAGTCCCTGAAGCCAGGCCCTGTCTCCAAAGGTCTGAACATACCATCTTCTTTCTCCCATGTGTATCAGTGCTAAAAATGCCTATCCAGCACTTACCCTCCCATCCCTTCTTTTAAAAATGAAAATCATCACCAACTCCCATCCATGGTTAATGTTGTCTGTTAACTGTGATTGGATTAAGAAACACCTAGAAAATGAGTAAATTTATGTCTGTGAAAGCGTCCCAGAGATGGCAGGTGTATGGGACAGCAAACTGAGGGGGTGACCGACGCTGACTGTGGCCAGCGCCATCTGGTAAGCTGAGGACTCCCTGGGAACAAAAGCAGAAAAAGCTGCTTCCCAGCAAAGCACTATCTCTCTCTCTCACTCTCTCTCTCTCTCTCTCCCTCTCTCTCCATCTCTGTCTCTCTGTCTTTCAGTCTCTTTCTCTGTCTCTCTGTCTCTTTCTCTCTCTGTCTCTCTCTCTGTCTCTGTCTGTCTGTCTGTCTCTGTATCTCTCTGTGTCTGTCTCTGTCTCTCCCTCTGTTCCTCTGTCTCTGTGTGTCTGTCTGTCTGTCTGTCTCTCCTGCCTAATTATCATAAAATGAGCAGCTTTCCTCTCCCACGCCCTTCCCTCCATGGTATTTTTTTTTTCCCTCATCACAAGCCTAAAAGCAGTGGAGCCAACTGACCATGAACTGAATCCTCCAAAATCATAAACCAAGATAAATCTTTCCTCTTTACTCAGTTTTTGCCACACATTTTGTCACATTGATGAGAAGCTGACAATCCCTTTCTAGAACCCCTTCCTGGTCACTTCTAGGCAAAATCCAGAAGACCAACAAGGGCTACAAGCCCTCATATAGCCTTTACCTAACTAACTTCCACTCACATTCAGCTCTACACTGACCTCTCCTCCTAGATGGTTGACACTCTCTCCTTGATTAATCCAGCAGCACAGATCATGGCAGTCTTTATAGCTGTGTCTAGGTTGGTAGAAGGAGAGAACAGGAAAGTTCTGTAGAAAAAGATATGGAAGAGTTGGCCAAATAGCTCAGCGGATTAAAGCACCTGCAAGCAGGCACAGGGGCCGGGGATTCGATCCCTGGGCCTGCTGTGCTGGCCCTGCCCCAGGGCAGGCTGAGATGGCAATTGAGACTGGGCATGGTGGTGCACATCTATAATTCCAGCTCTTGGGAGGCTGTAAACAGGTGTTCACTACAAGTCGGATCTAGCAGTGAGACTCTGAACACCCTGTAGACTCTTCCTTAAAAACACAGAGAGAGAGAGAGAGAGAGAGAGAGAGAGAGATAGAGAGATTTAGAAGTGGAAAAAGCTACACAAGGAATATGAATGTTAAGAACAATTTTCACCCACAATACTGCTGACAGCAAATGGTCTTTCCTCTGCCCAACCACTTCTCTAGCACTGCAGGTATTCGTGGGGTGTCCCACAATTCAATTCAACTCTGACGCTAGCTACCCAGACTTAATAGTTTCCACAAGTGAATAGCTCAGTTCACCACACTTTCTCTTCCCCTACACAATTTCTTTTTTCTATATATACGTATATTTCTGACACCAATCACAAGTCTTGAGCCTCCTGAATTTCTGTTGACTAGCTAAAATTCGAGGCTTCCCACAATCCACTCCATGGGCCTGATAACTTGCTAGAGTGGTTCACCAAACTCAGAAAATCCCTGTACTTACTGTTATCGGCTGATTACTAAAGCTGTGAGAAAAGTGCCAGATAAAAAATATAAAGGATGAGGTCCAGAAAGGTCCTGAGCATAGAGGATTCTGAATACACACACACACACACACACACACACATTGAAAACAGTTGCTCTTCAATCTTCAAACTGGTTTCACAGTATAGAGATTCTTTTCTTCTTCTTTTGGGCTTAGGGTTGTTTCACTTTGTTTTTTGATGGTGTTGGAGACAAAACCCAAGGTCTACAGTACTCGAGGCAAGGTTCTGCCACTGAAGCACCCCCTCCACTGGCCTAGAAATGTTTTTGGAGGTTCTATATTTATTTATGGAAGTTCTGCATATACTATTGATCAAGCCATTGGCAACTGGTGATCGAACTCACCAGTCTTGACCCCCACCTTTTGAAAGAAGAGGCTTAGGATGGCAGAGCTGAAAATTCTAACCCTCTAGTCATGCGCTGGCCTGGCTGGAGCTTCCAGCTCCAGTCCTGAAGCTTCCAGCTCCAGTCCTGAAGCCATCTTCAGCCCCTCAGCCCAAAGTCATCGCACTGGCATATCAAAGGCTCCCATTAGCTGGAGAATTCCAAGGATTTGGCAGCTCTGTGCCGGAGCCATGACTGAGTACAGTTTGTACGTCTCACCATCACAAGCGGTCAAGGAGAAATGCCTGCCCTAAAGCAGGCGGGAGGTGAACCTTGCAGGCAATCCTGCTCTCCTGGAAGCTTCCCAACCAAACCTCTCATCCAAGAGTGAAATGAGAGGCCAAACCCAAGTGACTTTAGAATGGGGATGACAAGCACACTGGGGTTCCCACTGGCCTTTCTATGGCCTATGGTGCTCCACAGAGCCACATGGCACCACTTGGCCGAGGAGAAGCCAGGTGAAGGGTGGGATGTGGGGAGGCACCCCTGGAAGCTGCACTCTGGGCCCAAGTGAGAGGATGCAAAGGTTCAGCGCCCAGAAGACGGGGTCCTGGTGCAAGCAGATTTCAAAAGGTCCTCAGAAGCCCAAAAGCTTGAGCTCACCATTTCTCGGAGTAGGTCAGGTTCATTTTCCAAAGACAGGGGCAGCAATCCCTTCCATCGTACACGCTTTATTTGTTTTTTTCAATGAAGACTGAGCCCAGGACCTCGCACATCCTAATGGACCATCCTAGCCCTTTTACACATCTGGAGACAAGGTCTAAGTTTCCCAGGTTGGCCTCTCACTTACGATCGCCAGCTTCCCAAGCAGCTGGAATACAGATGTGTGCCACTATGCATCTTTTCCTCCCGCTTTATAAAGGGCCTTCCACACCCGCAAGCTAAGGTACAGAAAGTAAGGGGAGTCTCCACTGGGGGTCCCTTAGAACTCGATCCCTGGAGCTTTGACTACCAGGTAGTAAGTCCAACCATGTAGGTACCACAGCTCGGAGCCTCCACTGAGGTCTCAGCCACAACTTCCAGGCCCACCAGTGATGATGGCTCCAGCTGCAGAACCACCCCCTATCCTAAACCTCCAGGCCCTAAACCGCAAACAGTAATGATAAGCCATGCCCAATGAGTTTCTGATCCACAGTATTCATGAACATAATGAAATGGTTGTTTTATGCCACTAAGTTTGGGGTGGTTTATTATTCAGAAGTAGTAATTGGAACTCCCAAGCCAATCCAAAAAAAAAAAAAAAAAAAAGTGGGGGCGCTGTCCTTGAATGTTTTGGCAAGTGCTCAGCAAGAAGGACTCCGAGTGAGGAGGGCTGTGGTGCCTCAGGGACCTCTCGCAGCCTTTAGCTCGCCGTGCACACTGGAGCTCTGAGATGCAGGCCACGGCATGCGGTGTTCTCTGAACCACGCTCTTCTTGGGCTATGGGTCTGCACACGGCTGGCGTCCGGGCAGTCTCAGGGAGAAGTCATTTGAGGTCCAGAAAGATTCAGAGACCCGCAGGGCACGCCCCGGCTCGGGCCAGAACTGCAGGCTCCTGAAGCTGTGTAGACGCGGGCGGAGGTGGCCCGGCGCCCTCCTCCTGCTCCCTTTACCCTCCGCGGCCTCTCCTGCGCCTGGGTCACACTGCGCGTCGTCTCCCCGCCACCCGCTCCCTTCTCTGCAGTTGGAGAGCGTGTAAGAAGATGTCGGAGCGGCGGGCAGCCTGCAGCCTGGTCACCTCCGCCCGGCGCCCGCACGCCCCGGACACGCCCCCAGCCCAGCGGGCGCCCGCGGCAGCGCCCACGCCTACGTGCGCGCACGCACCACCCCGCTCGGCCTCCGCGCTGCACGCCGCTCCCCGCTGCGCGCCTGCCCGGCCCTGCAAACCGTCGCCCGCTCCCGGCTGGTCACTCCTCGTCTCCGCTCCGGCTGTGAGACGAACACAGCCCTCCCTTGTCCCGCCTCCCGATAATTTCCAGTAAAAGCACCTCGAGCACAATCTCGCCGCCACAGCCCTAATTATGTGTGAAAAAAAAATTTTTTTTTTTTTTAAAGCATGGAACCAAAGCAAACAAGCGCGTACAGAGGAGACCATTCTACGCGGCAGGGTGACCTCAGGCTGCTATGGGCCAGTGAGCTCTGCCCGCCGCCCGAGCGGGGAAGCCGGCCAACCCCCAGGGAGGTGTGGATCTGGGCGCCGCGGGCCCGGGGCGGACTCGAGGGGCGCGCATGGGCTAGGAGCGCTGCGGAAACAGTCCTGGTGGAAGAAGTTGGGGTCTCGGGAATAGGGCAGGGAACTTTCGCCTGAGAACAGAGACCTTTTCCCAGATGGAGTCTGGGAATAGTTTTGTTTTTCATCTTTGCGCTTCTATTAAAATATTTTATTATACTATTTTTACTTTATTAGTTCGGGGTTTAGGTTGCAAAAGTTGGAAAAGCCGTCTGCACCGAGGTGCATAGTCAGCCTCACACCTTCCCTTCCTACACCTTCTCTCCCTCCCTCGCCACATTTACTAGGCTGGCTTCCTTCTTTCCTTCGCTTCTTCTTCCCTTTCTTCCCCCTCTCTCCCTCCCTCCCTCCTTCCCTCCCTCACTCCCTCCCTCCCTCCTTCCCTCCCTCACTCCCTCCCTCCCTGCCTCCCTCTCTCTCACCCCTCCCTCTTTCCATTCCCTTCCTTGTGTCCCCTCTTCTAGTACTGGGAATTGGACTCAGCTACATCCTCAGCCATTTCTTTTTACTTTTTATTTTGAGACAGGACCTTCCAAATGTGCTAAATTGCCAGGCTGGGTGTGACTTTGCAGTCCTCCTGCCGCATCTTCCCAGGGTGCTGGGATTACAGCACCATGCCCAGATGGCTTTCTTTACCTTTAAGTGCCTTTGGTAAAACGTGTCCTGTCGTAGTGGGTTTGTGTAATTTTAATCTAGGCCAGTGGCACTGCTAGAGACTCGCTTTATTTCCAACTGTGTAATAGTGGCTCTGTGGGAGATGGAGTCACAGTGGTTACGCAGCCTTCCCACGTGGGAGCCTGCATTCCTGCTGCACAGCCAGCAGGTCCTCGATCCGTTCACCCAGCGATGGGTACCCAGGTTGTCTACAACTCTTCACTGATAGCACAATAACAGGAATCTATGTGTCCTTGGCCTTATATACGTGCCGAGGGTTTGGGGTGCAGGTTTATCAGGTGCACCATTCTCTCCATGGTCTCCCTGAATGCCTGTAGCTTTCACTAACCTGCATGTGGGTCTGTTCCTCACCTTACTAGCACTTCCTGTTATCCAATTTGCTACGGGTTGCCAATCTTTTAAATGTAAAAATGGCTAAACAGGTGTGGTGTGTGCCAGGAATCCCAGCACTTGGGAGGCTGAAGCAGAAAAATGGAGAATTCTCTGACTATATAGCAATAACCTGATATATAAATATAGAGAGAAATGGTGAGTTTGTTATTTTTCTTATAGATATTGGTATAGAGTATCTTTTCTAAAAGTTCTTAGCCATTCAGGTTTTACCTTCTGTAAATTGCCCATTTATAGTTGCCTAGCACAATTTTTCTGAGTTTACACATACACACACACACACACACACACTCACACACACAGAGTGCTGAAATTTGGTGGGAACTGCTTTAGATGTAGATTAAAGGACAGTTCGTATCATTACTGTAGGTCTTCCCACACAGAATCATGGTCTTCCACTGAAATGTACTGCAAGCTGTATGCATAATTTTTAAACACTGCTTAAGCATCACATGTGTCTTGATATAGAAAGCACGGATTGTTTCTGTGTTTATTTCTCTATTCACTGAGGAGTTTAATTTTTATCATTTCAATGTATTTATAAATAACGTCTTGTAGGTTGTGTGTCGGTGCCGAAAGAAACGAGAAGACCTGATGAAGGTAGCTCAGAGGACTCACTGAGATCTGTCTCTTGAAGTGAGCCCAGAACCTCAGAAGCATGTTCCCTTTATTCAGGTCATACAATAGAAGGATTACAGGGAGGAGAGGAGATAGTCACCAATGTCTCAAGTAAGGGCGGAGACATCAGTCAGGATAAACTGTTACTGCCTTTTTAAATCCTAGTTTTCTGAAATCCCCAAGTAACAGATTACAACCCACCCTAAGCTTTGTTTATTGTTCTTCGCTTCTTTAAGATGCTAGCTTCTTATCTTTAAAACATCTCAAAAAACTTTTGTTACCATTGCACATTTTATCGTCTTATTTTCTGGTTGTTTTTTCTTGGGGTAAATGTTATCGATTTGTTTTCAAGTTGATCTGGAATCTGGTAAGTTGACTAAACTCTCTTATTAGTGCCAGAGGTTTGTAGACTTTATTAGGTTTTTACCTAGTTGATCATCTTACCTACAAATAATAATAGTTTTGTGTCTTCCGTTCTGATGTTCTGCCTAGTGTTTGCTTTTCTTGTGTTATTGCGTAGGCCCCACCTCATGTGCTACGTTGAATAGCAAGCGTCCTTGTCTTATGTCTAATTCTAAAAGCAGTGCTTTAAAGTTTTTCTTTATGAGGCTTTTGGTAGATAACATCCAGGCAGTTCCCAGGTACTCTTAATCCTGTAAGAATTAAAAAATACACATAAATAAGCTTGTACTTTATCAAAACCCATTTCAATAGCTATCACAATGAATTGTCTCTTCAGTGTGTTTTTTCCTCTTCTTGGCTACTAATGTGGTGAATTACATTGACTTTCTTTTTGTGATGTTGAATTTTCCTTGCATTCCTTGGATGAACCCATTTAGATCTTGATGTTTTATTAATTTTTAAACACATACATGGGTTAGTTCTTTAGGACTTTCATATTTCCACTTGCATGTGAAAAAGATCAGTAGCTTTTCTGTGATACCTCTTCAGTTTTAGAATCAAGATTACGTTATCCTCATGACATCATTTTATTTCATTTTTAGGTTGTAGAAAACTTGTATAAGATAGTGCTTATCTGTCACTTGAAAAGGTGATGTAATCATCCAGTTCCAGAGCTTTTGATGGGAGAAATCTGATTGCTAGTTGATGTTTTATGTTTGTTTGTAAAATTTTCTATTTCTTTTTGAATCGCCAAGGTGATTCAGTAGACTTCTTGCATCTCGGCAATCAGAACTGGGTCTTCTGTTCACCGCACATGTAATGGAGATTAAGAAGATGACACATATAATCCCAGCATTTAAGGAACCTGAGGCAAGAGGATCCCAAATTCAAGTCCCACTTGGGCAACTTAGTGAAACCCAGTCTCTAAATAAGTCAATAAATGGATTAGGATGTAGTGCAATGATCGCTTCCCTTGGGCTTGATCCCCACCACCACCACCAAAAAGCAAAAAAGCCACAGTGGAATGTTTCAACCTCTGCAGAGAAAAGCCACAAAGAAAAGGCTGAGAATAACCCAAGTATCTGCACTGTCTCTAGCTGACAAAATGCTTGATTTTTGTTTTGATTGTAATCTAAACAGTGAATTTGACTCATTTTCAGTTATTTTAATCGCTAGTATTTTAGGTCTTATTTTAGCCATCTTATTTTGTATCTTCTATATTTATCTTTATACATTTTCTCTCATCTGTGTTCTATTACATATATCAGATTTTCTTCTACTAGGCTAAAGTTGTATATTTTATGTCTATTCTTCTGGTTGTCTCTTGTAGCTTTTTGGGAACTGTATGTACCTTTCCACTAATTTCTTTCCTCTGGTACTCAGCTCTCTCTCTCTCTCTCTCTCTCTCTCTCTCTCTCTCTATATATATATATATATATATATATATATATATATATAATTTATTTACTTACTTATTTATTTATTTATTTATTTATTTATTTATTTATTTATGTTATGGCCAGCTCAGTCTGCTCTGGGAGTAGGGCTGGCACAGGATGTGGTGCCAGGGATTGAACTGCAGTCCCTGCAGTTGCCAAAACAGGCATTTTTAGACCGCTGAGCCATCTCACCAGCCCTAGCACTCAATTCTTGCTGGCTGTTCACATCTACTTCCCTCTGTCCCCTCCCTGCTGTGCAGGTGTCACCTCGAATTGACTCTTGATGCCCATAAGCCATTTTCTTCCATTGTTTAAACTTTCTCCCTCAGAGAATGACATATCTAAGTTATTTACAGTCCTAATGTCTCTTCCATTGAGCAACCTGCTGTCAACATGGTCGCTGCATTTGTTCATGATGTGCCTTTGCTTTTCATAAACTTTCAGAATTTACTCCTGTGCTTAGTGTTCTAAAAACTCCCTGTCATTCATCTCGCTTTTGTATTTGTTTGCTTTGAGTCAATCTGTCCCATTTTTGCTCTGTGAACTTTAAAAATGCAAGCTCTTTCCTCTTTCTTTACTTCTGTGAAATTCTTATGAACTGTTTGCTGTTCTCCATTTACTTTTCCTCTCTCTGGCATTCACGGTCACACACTTTTCCAGGTGATGAGATTACAGCACTAGGAAAAAGAAGTTCTGCATGGAACTGACTTGCAGCTGGGGCCAAGAGG
>PVKN010032969.1:0-12144 GCA_004027915.1 Capromys pilorides
AATCAGCTTTCTTTCTGAGTGGATCATATTCTATCTTCCACACAGGCTCTTTCAGAATGCTATTATTGCTCTTAAATTCTAGGTCAGGAAGTTGTTTCTGCTATACAGTTGATTATAACATCAAGTGTATTATTTTTAGACAGTACTGATTTAAAATGATAAAAAGCACACAAACAGGCATTTCATCATTTGAGTATATTTCAAAATAGAACAAAGGCTAAAGCATTCCTGACTCCTCCCCCACACACTGACCCTCTGTCGTTCAGAGTGGCTCCAGAAGACAGCTTCTTTAAGAACTGTATCTGGGTGGCCCAGATTCCTTCACGTCTTTATTTGTCAGGAGCTGCTGTCGAAAGGTTAGATGATGTCTCCTTGTTCTAGGACAGTGATGGCGAGCCTTTTGGAGACCAAAACCCACTTATTCAGCACAAAGTGCCAACACTCTATTGTTATCTCATGCTAGGTTGCTGGGATGATGTTAGGCTGACTGGGCTCCTGTGGTGTGGTCTAGGAGCTGGTGCTCTGTGAAGAGACTTGTGAAGGGAATAGGAGCTTAGGTGGGTCCAGCATTGCCTGAGTGGCAGAAACTGCTGCTGCTTTGGTCGATGAGAAGGAAGATCTGGTTCCTGCAAGAGGCTAGGATCTGAGACAGAGAGGTTGAAAAAAGAAAGGTCTGGGCAACTGAAGTTGTGACAGACTGAAGAATGTAAAGGCAGCCAACATCTTCTGGTCAGACTGAGGAGAATTTCTAGAATGAGAAGACATGGAAGACAAAGGAGACAGAAGTGAATACCCAAACAAACCCACACTCTTGCAAGGCTGTGTGGGCATTACATTAAATCACAGTGGGTGTGAATGCAGTTTAAGAAAATTATCAAAGCAGGTGACTGCAATAGTTATGACTAACTCCTTCTGAAGAAAATCCTGGCTGGGCATGGCACCTTGTGCTTACAATTCTAGCTACTTAAGATGCTAGTGCAGGTGAAATTCAAGTACATGTCCAGATGAGGCAATTTAGTGAGACCCTTGTCCCCCCCACCAAAAAAAAAAAAAACCATAAATAAGTAAATAAAGTCTGGGACATAGATTTGTGGTAGAGTACCTCTCAGTTCAATCCTTGGTGCTATAAACAAAACAAAACAAAACAAAAAAAACCCCTCTATACCAATAAAGATGTGCAGTTGTACATTAACAAATTTATAACAGAAAAAAGCCAAGAGTCTAAGCAATTTTTGGCTGTTTCGTATGTAAAGAATATTAAAATTTTAAGTCTACTTAGTTTTTCTTTCAAAGAAAGATATTAATATCACAATGTATGTGTAGTTGAGCATCTCTTATCTGCAGTGCTTATGACCAGAAGTGTTTTAGACTTAGGAATATTTGCACGTACACACTGAGATATCTGGGGATAAGACCCAAGACTGCATACAAAATCTGTTTATGTTTCATATACACATTTTACAGATAGCCTAGGGGCAATTTTATATGCTACTTTGAGAACTGTGGGGTTTTGACTGCTACCTGTCACATGAGCTCAGATATGGAACTTTTCACTTGTGACATAATGTTGGATTTTGAGAAGTTTTGGATTTTAAAAAATATTCTGAAGCTCAAATATTCAAGTTAGGGTGCTCAACCTATCTTACTGTCGGTTTATGTTTTGTTTCATGCCAGAAAAACATAAGAAAAGTACAGAAATTATACCCAATTCAAAATTATATCCCATTCTAGAAATTCAATGACTTTAGACTTATGTAAGAAACTTAGAACACTGTCATTTTCATAAGGTCATTTTGTCACTAATGGTTCACAGGTTAGTGTTTTAGAACACAAGACATTTGTGAAACATGTCTAAGATAGCAATATTTATTATCTTCAGATACTTTCACAGGTGGTATTAGTTGTAATACAACATATAAATATCCCAGACAACATTAATTATTTAATCATCTAGACAGTAATAAAGGCTTAAAAGCCAATGAATGTAAGATGCTCTGATCATTTATTGATAACTATTCATAGAGACAGTACGAAGAGAATTTATTAGTACTGAGAGCACATCAAAGGAATAACCAGGAAAGAGTGATGCTAATCATGGAATATTCTCCTTCCTTTTTAGAAGAAAGGAAAGAAAAGCAGAGTGAAAAAGATGAGGCAAAAGCTATAAAGTCCTCACTGCTACATTTGAGGTCAAAATAGCTGTTTTCATTTGATTCTGGTGTTCATGAATTCTGCTTGAATTTTCAGTGGAAAGCCTAAAGTGTGAATTCATCCTCAGGGTCAACTGGACCTGTGCTAGCCTCCTCTTTTCCAGTTACCTTGGCTGGAGAGCAGTCCAGACTAGGAAGAACAAACCTAGCTGACCACACTCACCTTTTGGACAATACTTTGGGATCTCACCAAAAGAGAGCTCTCAGTAATTTTCAGCAAGGTGGTGTGGGCTAAATTCCACTCCCCATCTATGTCTCATAAATAAATATGAGATAAAAACCCTTAAGGACAGGGTCTCACTACATATTGGAGGCTGGTCTTGAACTCACTGTGTAGCCAGGGTGCCTCGAAGTTGTGATGGTAGTCCTGCCTTACCCTCCTAAATGCTGGGAATACAGGTATATGCCATCATGCCCAAGTTAAATTTGTTTTTTATAAGCTCGTTCATAGTTTGTAATTCGCACAAGAGTAAAAGGGCTAGGTATTAACTTTGGAAGGATTTATGATTTAGCATCTTTTTTGACTGCAGGAAGACTTTTTTTCACCTTCCAAATGGGTCCTCTTCTCTTTTGGAATCATTTCATTTTATTCATTTTTTCTCAATATTTTTTATTCATAGTTGATTGAATCTGAGGACACTAAACCAGCATATAGTGGACATGGAGGTATGAGGGGAAAGCCATATACCAGGCAGCTCACAAAAACTGAAGATGAGAATCAGGAAGGGGTGAATCTGAGTACAGTCAAGCTCCCATGGGCTAAACAACATTCAGTAGTGATCAGATGCACAGGGAGGCAAGAGGAGAGATGAACGAGGATGCTGTTTTCATTAGAAATAACCGGAGTATTAAACAACAGTGAAACCATGCATAGTGGTGCATCCCTGTATCCCAGCTACTTAGGAAACTAAGGCAGGAGGATTGAAAGTTTAAGTTCTGCCTGGGCAGTTCAGCAAGACCCTATCTCAAAATAAAAATTGAAAAAGGATGGGATAAAACTCAGTGCTCTCCAGGTTCAGTCTCTCTGTACAAAACAAAGCATCAAATCTATGAAGAGGGGAGACAGTGGGGAAATGGCTCATCATGTTTCTTGAATATTTAGACATAATCAAGATCGGTTTCCAGGGTCAAGTACTCTTGACAAAAACAAAACACAAAAAAACCTTCTTTATGCAAGGAAATCATTCGAAACTTTAAAGATATATCAACAAATAGCAATCTGTTGAACAGTGGCCTACTGTGCAGTGCTTAACTATTTACTAACACTCATTGTATGCTCATTGCATACAAGGTACACTCCTAGATTCTGGGATACCAGCAGGAAGTTGCTAGGATGTGTAAGTACCTACCTCGAAGAATGTATACATTAGTAATCTGTAGGCGGCAAACCAAGCTACAATAAGTGGATCTGTCTAGTATAATGGGTTGAACATTTATTTAAAGGACAATCATAGACTAGTATGCTGTTTCCTCTAAAAACATTAGTGGCCTTCTTTTTTAGAAGGTATATCCTATATGAGATGCCCCAACAATTCTCTGTGGTACCAGAGTTTGAACTCAGGACCTTGCACTTTGCCAGATGAGTGCTTATCCTATTGAACTATCTCCCCAGCTCTACCCCAATCGTTCTTGATCTGCACTAAGTCTGCAGTCAGCCTCAGGCACATTGCATACACTGATCACTATTAATCGAGTTTCAACTGAAGACCTTTCACTGAAATTTCTTGTGTTTCTCTATTTTTCACTGGAACTTTATAGACATAACCAAGGAAAACAGGTAAAGGCAGATTAATTCTCAAGTGCAAGAAGTATCCTTTCATTCATTATTTCTATAATTAATTTTGAAAAGCCTGGGAGAAGAGGACAGCGAGGGGGTTGGGAGGACACCAGCAGGTGGCGCTTGTTTCTTTTAAGAAAATCTTAAGACTTGTTTTCTTTTTTTTTAATTTTTATTTTTATTTTTATTTTTAATTTTCAATAGGAAATAACAATATGATAGTTTCAAAACATACTAGTAGTACCTTCATAATAATTGATACATTGAATCTTGTTGTCCCCATAGTAGTTATAAAGAGCACAGTGTGTACACGTGATAAATTTTCTAATCCGTATTAGTAGGGGAAAGATTTGTTTTCAACCAAGAATTTTGCAGGAATTAAGGGCAAGTAGGCAACAGGGATCACAAGTGACATAGAGCATGCCACGCTGACATGCTGAGTCCATGAATTCACAATTTTCAGCCAGATGCCTTTGTCATCACACTTCTCCCCAATAAAAACTGGTGTTTTTTGCTTGACTGTCAGCCACGTTTCCCCAAGCCTTCAACCCATAGGGACCATAAGGCCTTGAATAAAGAGCAAAAATAAAAACCCTAGAGAGATGGAGATGAAGCTTTTGGAAAGCAGTGAGATTCTATCAGTCTCCCAGCTGGTGCGTCCATGGGTGACAATTGTTCCCTGTCACCTCCAAACCTAGGCCTGGACACTCACCCTAGGTCTTACATGGCCGAATGTCCCCACAGGACAGTAAGCACAAAGACACTGACAGTACTTAGGCTCAGCTCAGGCTGGGATCTAATGACTTGCTCAGTCCCTGGCCTTCTAGCACAACTCAAATGAGGCTCATTCAGCCATAGCCAGGCCCTCTCCTTTGTGGGACAGAGTATTCTGTCTATCTTCCCTCCTCCCCCAACAAAACCAAAACTAAACAATCTCCCCCTCCCTCCCCGCAACGATCCGTTTTCAACCTTCTTTCCTGGGTTGGTAGCTTTCTACTGTGCCTTGCTAATCCCCACACAGTCCCAGTGTGTTTGTAAATTCACGCTCATAGTCTAGTCCTGGAGCCTACGCAGAGGGGCGACCACCAGAGCCTGGAATTCAAATCCAGAGCCACCTCTGACTTCAGCAAGCACTTTAAATAAGTTTCTTAATTCCTTTCTGTATTCAAGGGAAACAGTAGTTCCATTTAGGGGCGTCTGGATTCAGGGAATTTACGGATACCATATAGACCGGTGCCTAATTTGCTGTAAACGCCCAAATGCGAGGAGCAGGGTGGGTTCATGGGTCTAACCTAGTAATGAAAACTGCCTCGTGGGGGACTGTGGTCAAATCTTCAGCATAGCTCTCCTCCCCGTGAGCTCAGTGTACTACAAATTCATCCGTTGCCTCGCCTAAAGTCTAAAATTTCTTGTGCCCTAAAACCTCCTGGGTGGATCGGGAGTCTCGCTGTAAGTCACCGGAGGCGGCGCGCGGCTCGGATTTCGGGGCCGATTGCGGGGCTCGGGCGGGACCGACTCCCGGGGGCAGGAGGAGGAGAGCAGGCGGCGGAGGAGGGGAGAGCGCAGAGGAGGGCGCGCAGGAGACACATGCGCGCTGCCGCCACCGCGCCGCAGTCCGCCGCTGCCCGGAACGCGAAACCTCGGCGGCCGAGCCCCGCTGCCGCTCCGAGCGCGCCCCGCGGCCGCCGCTGCTCTTCCGCGTCCTCCGGGCAGGCTCTGCGGATCCAGCCGAGCCGTGCGCTCCCCGCCGAGGGTCGCCTTGACCCCCGCAGGAGCGGCGGGGCGGGGCGGGGCGGGGGGCCGGGAGAAGATGGCGACGCCGGGGAGCGAACCCCAGCCTTTCGCCCCTGCGTTCTCCTTGGCGACTCTACACCCACACCACCACCACCACCACCATGGAGGGGCCGGGGCCGGCGGCGGCGCGGCTGGCGGCGGCGGCGGCGGCGGCGGCGGGGGCTTCAACGTGCCCCTGAACCGGGGCCTGGAGCGCGCGCTGGAGGAGGCGGCCAACTCCGGGGGGCTGAACCTGAGCGCCCGGAAACTGAAGGAATTCCCCAGGAACGCGGCCCCGGGGCACGACCTCTCGGACACGGTGCAGGCCGGTGAGAGGCCGGGGCGCGCGGTGGGTGTGTGCTCGGGCGCTGTCTGCGGGCTGTCGCGCCTTCCCCGACGCGGTGGCGGGCCGCGCCGGGGCTCCTCGGGCCCGTGGGAGAAGCGGGGCCCGGGAAGGGCGCAGGGGTCCGCCCGGCCCCGCGGTGCCGCGCCGGGGCGGCTGGGATGCGCTTGGGCCCCCGGGGAAGCGGCTTGGGGCTGGGCTTGCGGGCGCGTACCGGGCGCCGCGGTGCTGCGAGCTTTCCGGGCTGCCTTCCTGGGCCTCGCGCGGGCCGGAACCGAGTGCCGACAGCCGCGGCGGTGCCCTGCGCCCGGCAGACCCTCTGTACGGAGGCGTCGCCCGGGCGGAGGAGGAAGCCAGACAAAGGTGGCACGCCCTCTCCCGACCCTGGGGCACCTCCGAGCCGCCTGCGAGGGCTGCCGAGCCTTCCTCTCGCGGCGCTGGTGGAGCTAGCCCAGAGCCACCGCGATTGTCGTGAACTCGAGGCTGCCGTCGCTTCGGAAGCGACGGATTCCCGCCTGCCTGCTTTTGCCTACCGCCCACGCAATTTGGTCCTGTCGCCAACTACCTGGTCTCAGGAGCTCGACCTTTGCGGGGGGCCCTGGGGGGGAAAGCATGCCTAGTGAAAGAAAAGTCATTAAAGCGAGCCGGTTTTCCAGCGTGAACCCGGCAAGTTGTAACTCGCGCCAATAAGCAGCCAGCTTTTTCAAGTTATGTCATGTGTTGACATATTTCCGAGAATCTGTTTTCTCTTTGGTAGTTAGGAGTTGTAGGAGCAGGATCCATAAACAGGAAGGAGTTTCATGGGATGGCATTTGGGCCTGGAATCCGTACAAGACTGACTTGGGTTCCCGACCATCCTGTTCTGCTCCCTGGGGTACAGTTTGTATCCTGCCAAGCCACCACCATTTCCCAAGGGTGCTGTGGAACCACGGCCCAGACCTGGTGGCTGTCATAGCTTCCTGGACCTGTTGCCAGAACCCTGGATCCTGGATTTCTTGAGCCTCCACTCAGATCCTTGCAGTTTCCTCCTATAGAGGAGGAAGGGGGCAGGGAAGCAGGCTGTGGCTCCAGGAGGTTAGGTTTCCAGTGCTATATCTTCCTTTTAATTCACTAGACACTGATCCAAGCTCTAAAGAATAGAGTTCTGAGTTCACAGGAACAAGAAGGTCCCAGGGTCAGTAAACTTTGTTATTTGGATTTATGGATGGTCTGGAATGGGCAAGAAAAAGGGAATTTCCAGAGTTAACAGCTGGGGAGTCTCTGTTGATAGGACCTCTTGGTGACATCTCAAGTAAAAGCTTTTCTAAGAATTGCCTGAATCATTAACTTAAAAAAAAAAATCTGTTAATAAAGTCTACTTCCATCTGCGGTGGAGCACACTCTGAATTGTGCGGGAGTGCAGAAAATAGCTGGCTGGACCAGTAATCATGGTTGTACCCCTCAGTAGTGGGGCTCAGAGCTGCCCCTCTACTTCAATGAGGCAAATGGTTATTTCCAAGTTAGGTGAACTTGATGTGCCTGCTATGTTGGTATTTTTTGAAGAAGACCAGTGCTTTAAAAGCAGAACCACATTTTTCAGTTATGACTGCCATGTGAGGAAGATGCTTAAAAATGTTTGTTCCTGTTCTCTTCTCTGCTTGCTTTGGCTGTGAGTTTTGCAGGGTTTTCATAGAGTTTTATTTGTACATGTATAGTGTTCAGACTGTTCTAATTAGTTAAAATCCAGAAGCCTGATGTTAAATTCCTCATCCCATAATGCAAACTTATTTGTGGCAGAGAGAGCAAAATAATTTATAGAGATGGAAGGGGGCCAGGGAAGGAAGTAGGCTATTTAAGTTTGTAGGAAGTAGGTTAAGTTTATAGAAACTTAAAACATCCAATAGAGAGAAAAGATATTAAATGTAGCGAGTTATTTTACATGACATTTGATGTGCATTTTATGTCCTTTTTCTGGGTCCCAATTTTATACTTCAATTTATTACTGTCAGAGTCACTGTGCTCTTGCTAATGTCAATATAAAGCAGCTATGCATTTATAAAACACAGATATTACATCTATACTAAACCTCTTCCTACTCATCCTGCAAAGTTTATTCACTATGGACCCATTTCTCCCTCTAACTAGAGTGAAAACTTTCGGGAAGAATCCAGAGATTCTCTTTTGTGTGTGTTAAAGATTTGCTTTTAGAAAATATGTTTGAGGTCAGAAGCTGGGTGTAAACCCCATAAGCATTTTGTTTCTTCTAAATAAATATTTAGTTGAGCATTGTCTTCTCATTCCTAAGGGCAAAACAAATGAACAAAGGGTTACAGTGACTACCAGTGTAGGCAGTATGGACAGTTTCTACATTTTAAGAGAACTACTGATGTTTAAAGTTTGAGAGTAATGCATACATTAAAGATAGTGGTTTTTCCTGTGCTCATATTTAGATTACAAATCTCTCTTAAAATCAGAATGGCATGTAATGATCCTTAAGAAGATTTTTTTATGTAAATTTTGCAAGATAGTGACATATATCAGAGTTTTCCTCCCTGTTTATATCTATCACACAGGACATTTGGCTTATGACTTTTAAAAAGTAATTCTTCTGGCAGTTGCCTGGGCAGAACTGAACTCTTGGGCAGTATAGCGTATCTGAACAGAGGTGAAAACCAAGAGGAAACACAGAAACACAGAGGCCTTGAGCTGCTCAGGGGAGGCTAAGCTCTGTTGCTCAAGTGTACATACTTTTATTTGTAGGGAAAAAAATTCTCAGGCTCTTCTTCTGAGCCCATTGTGTTTCAGTTAGTTTTATTGTGAGAGTTTGGTCTTTTAACACATGAGCATGGAAAGGTACAAATGGCACTGACCCAGAGGAACAAAACAAAAGAGCCATGATTACGGTGTACCGTGTGCCCTGGGTAGCTGTGAGCATTTCACTCCTGCAGGGAGTGAAATTTATCCTCCCTATTCTCAACCAGCTACTGTTAGCAAAAGGAAGAAGTGGAGAAGTCCATAATCTGGGAGTCTTTCTGGAGATTCATTTAAACTCATGTTCCTTCTACTATCTATTAAGTTCACTGTGGATAACAGGGATGTAGCAGTGGACAAGAGAATCCCTGTATCACTTTACCCTAGTCAGAGGGCAGGAGGGGGAGATAGTGAAGAAATTAATTCTGCAGGATGAATCAGAAGAGTTTTAGGATAGATGCAGTATCTTTGTTTTATAGATGCATAGGCTGTGTCATATTGACATTAACAAGAGTACAGTGATACTACTAAGTATAAAGTGAAACATTAAGATCAGGTCCCATATGCACATCAGAAAAGCAACCTTTATTTTTTTGTTTTTAGTGCTGACTTATGAATAGAATCATTGGGATATAGAAGTTCAAAGAGATGTTTATATGATTGAAACAAACAGGAGTGAAAAGAGGAGTAAGTAAAGGAATGAGGCTCACTATGTGAGGAATGGCTGAAGTATATCATTGTCAGTAATTTTTTTTGCCTACGCTTGTATGTATGTTGGGGTGGAACCAGGGCCTCTTATGTGCTAGGCTAGTGCTGCCACTGAAAGCTGCATTTGAAGTTTGTTTTAAATGTTATTTTAAGAGCGCATCTCACTAAGTTGAGCTTGCAATCTTCCTGCCTTGGTCACCTGAGTGGCTGGGATTATAGGTGGACACCACCATACTTGGATGTCAGGCTCTTTTCGAGTCTGACTGTGAAATAAAAGAGCTTTTCTAGGCAGGAACAAAAACAAAAGGCAAAAAAAAGTACGCCTTGAATGAGGGTGTTTTTTTTTTTCAGTACTGGGGGCCAAACCCAGGGCTTCACGTAGGCTAGGTGGGCGTTCTACTACTGGATGCCCTGGCCATGAATGTATTCAGTTTATATTTGAGAGTGAGTTCTATAAATGCAAACTATAAGATGGGAATACATGAGAAGCTAGATAACAATTCCAGGAAACCACTCGGACCATGGAATAGAATAGCACTGATATGCTAAATGTTTCTTTAGAACAAACGGAATGCATATAGTTTATACCCAACTTCTAACCTCAAAGATATTTTGCAAAAGCAAACTTTTAACTTACACTTCAGAGGTAATAATTGTGTGTGTGAAGATGCTTCAGGAAGACTTCCATAGAGGATGCAGGATTTGGAGCAGGTATTAGAGAATGGGTACGATAAGATAGAAGTGCCCGTGAATACTTTGTAGTTAGGAAGATGGTTCTAAGATGTGGACTGAAAACCCATTGCTAAGTTTCTAATCTTCTGTGAATAAAAGAGAGGACATTTAAGCCTGTCCTCTGATCGCGGCCTCCCACAGCACTCCCCCTGTACCATGAGGTAACAGCACTCGACTCTTGTGGGCCTTTGTTTGAAAATGACTGAGGCCTGAGATTTGTCAGCCTGTGGGACTAACTCTCCGGCCTGACTGACCTAGCTCCCTCCAATGTCTTTACCAATTCATATACCTCTCTGGCTGGGACTTGTGGGGAGCCTTCCCTGCTCAGGACTGACTTCCTTCATCCCACTCTCCCCTCCAGGTGGAGTCTTCGACTGTTAGCCTTTTGGCTGTAACTCATTAGAATTCACACAGGTCTTGGTGAAGAAATTATCCATTTTTTAAAAAATTTTATTTTATTTTATTTTATTTATTTGTTTGCTTGTTTGTTTGTTTGTTTCTTTATTTACTTATTTTATGGCTGGCTCAGCCTGCCCTGGTGGTGGGGCTGGCACAGCATGTGGTGCCGGGGATCGAACCGCGGTCCCTGCAGTTGCCTGAGCTTTCCTAAGCAGGCGTTTTAGACCGCTGAACCATCTTGCCGGCCCGAAATTATCCATTTTTGATAATATGTTCTCTTCTATAATTACAGTCATAAAGATTTTCCACATTAAATATAATGAAACTTGTGAAATCAGATGTATTTGCTGAAACCTGTATGCCAAGTATATCCACTTTTGAATTTATTTATCTGCTGTTGATTTAAATTCATTATTATTATTATTTTTTAAATTTTTACTTATTTATTTGTTTGTTGTGTTTGTTTGTTTCTTTATTTATTTATTTTGTGGCTGGCTCAGCCTGCCCTGGTGGTGGGGCTGGTGCAGCATGTGGTGCCGGGGATCGAACCGCAGTCCCTGCAGTTGCCTGAGCTTTCCTAAGCAGGCGCTTTAGACCACTGAACCATCTCTCCGGCCCCTTTAAATTCATTATTGATGTAACTATCACTTCTTGTGGTAGGCAGTGTCATATAAATGTCTTTATATTCATTACATGTATTCTGGATATTTATTCATGAAGTATTATGTCCTTTCCCTTACTTTGCAAAATATCTTTGAGGTTAGGAGCTGGGTATAAACCATATGCATTCTGTCTGTTCTAAATTTTTTTCAGCTGATTAATATCTTTTTAAGGGAGAGAGGACTTCTAATGTAAAAGCTTTTAGAACCACTGAGACACAGACACCCTCTGTGTACATATGCACGTGTGTCTTTCTCTCCTACTCTTCTCTCTGTCTCTGTCATGGCTCTAAACATGTCCAGATACACTCTTCCATGTGTCTGTGGTATGGCAAAAACAATCTCCATGAAAACACATGCTATTCTCATTGTTTATATTTTAGACTGCCTTATTGAAAAGCCAGAAATAGACTAATAGAGCTTCTAGAATAATAGCCCACAGTTGTCGGTTGGGGAAGCTCTGGGTGGTTTTGGCCTATGCCAGTTTATAACATAGTAGATCCAGGTTTGACCTTCATCAGTGGAATGATCCTACTGCATAATTTGTCAGTCACTGTACCATCTTACTGGAGTTTTGATGGACATATAGTAGGCCTGAGTTTGGCATGCTTACCATCAAACATTTTTTTCTTTTATTTAACCATGGTTTACCATGTTGTAGTTTGATAATTCTTTCATAGCAACATTTAAAGTCCCTATTCCCCTTTTCTTGTGCTGGGAATCGAAATCAGATTTAAAGCCATTTAAAACCACCACACTGGTATGAGCACATTCTGAAGTGCTTTGCTGTCCTGATAGACTTTTCCTACCCCA
>PVKN010032970.1:0-12137 GCA_004027915.1 Capromys pilorides
CTTGTCTTTGGATGCTGTCTATAAATCCAGAATGCTGAAGAGCTCATTATAATGCATTTGCAAGTACAATAAGAGGGCCAAGGATATAGCTTAGCAGCAGAAGTGCCTGCCTGGCAAGTACAAGGTTCAGGGTTCCATCCCGGTACCACAAAAAAATACAGATAAGGAAAGAAATATATATATATTTCTCATCTTGACACAGATATTACTGCAGCTCCTTTATTTCGCTAATCCCATCAACTCACTTAACATCTGTGAAGCACCTATACTTCCAAGTTTTGGTGCTATTGTGAAACACAAACAAACAAGAAGAGTCAGAGGGAGCCCTGCCCATTTTCCGGGACGCGCAGTCCATCGGAGAAGACCGCTTCTTCACTACCTCTTACCCCAGATAGATTGGTAAGCGCTCCAATAAAGGTACACAACATGCGCTATGGGGCTGTGAGGTGGAATAGATTAGTCACTTCCATTGCCACGTCATTCAAGTCAATATGTCAAAACCCCAGCTTTGCAATTAAACAAAACTTGCCAAGATGCTTAAGCTAGAGGATCTGCGCACAACTTTCCTTTCTAACCCTCTCCTCCCGGCCCTTCTACCCTGTGGGTTATGCATAATCACATTTTTTTTTCTTTCCACTTATTGGTGAATCTCTGACTCAGAAAGGGAGACCAGCTCTGGATACAATACAGGCGCCTTATATGGCTTCTCTCTTGCCATTTGTAATCTCAGAAATGCTGAGCAATAAAGGCCATTCATTCAGCTGGCATGACAAAACTGTTCAGTGGGGGAAAGGCTCGTATGAAATATGGGGATTTCTTAGACTGTAAAATTTTCCTGGCTTTGCCTGAGCCATCTCCATAAAAGATACTCCTCTGTTCATTCTCTCATTTCTTGTCCGATCAACATTATATAATTTATTCAATTTCCAACAAATCATTATGAAAGTAAATTAAGTAGAACAAATTAATTTTTCTCTACCCAATGAAACATGGCAGCTTTCCTCAATTTTCATTTATTAATTTTTTAAACTACTATTGAGCACCAGCTAAGCTCGCAGCGCTCTCGTTGCAGGGAATACAGAGGGAGGCAAGGCACACAGAGTCCCTAACCTCACAGTCCTTGCTTTCCAACGCAGGAAATCGAAACCAAGTAAACATAAAACTGGCCATAATTTCAGATAAAAGCAATGTGTGTTTAATGGTGAAGAGGCAAGGATGGGTTGAGGGGATGCAAGCTATAGGCAGAAAAGCCCCTCTAAAACCTGCTGCTATAGAAGAGACGCCATTGGCGTGAAGTTCCACAATGCATTGAGGACAGAATGCATGAGGAATGCAGCGACTCGGTGGTGTTGTGGGTTCTCAAACAGAGGCCAGATCAGAGTCCCAATTAGAATTTAAATTTGAGCCTTTAATACCGAGCCCAGGGCCATCCTGACTTCAACTCACGCAGGAGAGAAGACAGGGAAGCACGCCGAGTGACAGAGAACAGGGTTTTCATACAGAAACTACTTTCCACTCAGCACATACTGATTTTTGAAATTAATCATTTGTAACCTAACAATGCATACAGGCACAATTTCCAAATTAACTAGACAATAGGTTGAGTACAAGGTCTAAATGAACTTCCTTCGATCTTTAGCAGAATGAAATCATTAACTACATCCCTATATGGTTCAACAGGTAGTCAGGCCTAAACTTAATTATCACTATACAGGAGCTGATTGTTTTAGGCACATATACAGCAACATGAATCACTTTGACTTAGGTTAGTACAATCCAACATATTTGGAGGTTATCAGCTTTTGATCCACACAAATACCATGTCCTATTACCAAGAGCAGTTGTAAAAACAACTCCTCAATCTCAGGGAATTTCCTGGACATGTGGGCTTAAGGTTGTAATTTTTAAACTATGGAGTAATCTTGAATGCCCTGTTGCTAATTCACAAAGGAGTTACCTCAGTGAGTCTGAAATCTAAGTAACCCATTACAGGTGGAAGCATTAGCTCTACTCCAGCCACTGATAGACGCAAGGTGAGCCGCCATCTTTGTTGACTGAGGACTGAGAGAATTCCCAAACTACAGGCTTCAGTGCTACTACTGGGGGAGCCCTTAGAAACCAGGGAGATGCCGATGATCCTGCCAGAAAGGATACTGTGACCAGAATGGATGAGGGGCTGGGAAACTCAGGGAAAGCAGATTCAGTCAGGTGAAGCTGTGGCCTGACAGGTGGCTGTGTTCCAGTCCAGAAAGGCTGCCCTTATGTGTGGAATGGAAGCCGCTGGAGAGACCACATCAGGAGAGTAAAGAACAGGGACCATTCGGTGACGATGACTCTTGCTTGTTGTATGGAAGGCAGCAGGGATTTCCTCCCCTGAGGAGCCGGGTTGTTTCCTCCCAGGCCAGCCCAGCACAGAAGACGAAGTGGCCACCTCACGAGTGAGCATTGTTCTGAAGCTCAGTCAGGACACTCGGCTCAGAGGACTCGCCCGCCTCCAGGCCCTCCCAGAGGCCTACTGAGAAATAATTTTGGTAAATGCCTTAGGACTTCTCTGTTGGTTGAAAATCTAAGGAAGTAAACCGTCCTCCCACAGAGGACAACACTGAAATGAACTCGGTGCCTCGGATGATCCAGGTTAACAGGACGCAGACTCCAGCCATGACCTCATACTCACCTCAGAGCTGGTCTGAATGGAAGGTACAGTGTGGGCAGGTAGCCACGGACCCGATGGAGTGCAGGAGCTTCTGATTGGACAGAAATGCCCCAGTCCATTCCAGTGTCACCTTGGAATGTCCCACAGCAGCAATCTTCCTAAGCTATGAAAATGTCCTCCTGTTTGGTCCAGATGGAGACAGGTTCCCCTGCCTGGCGAAGAAACACCACCTCTCCTCAGACAGTGTAACAGTGAAACGCCCCCGGCCCACCTCCTGTCTCCAAGGCGCTCACCGTCCCACCAGTTTCCATTTCATCTGACACCTAGAGGCTTGGTGAGGACTAAAACACTAAATAATTCAGTTGTGGGAGAAAAAGGCAGAGACTGCAAACCGAGGAAGAAATGAAAGCAAAAGGAAAGACAGATGAATGAAGGCAAGAGGCTGCCTTCATGGGGATGCAGCTGAAGCTCCCTTTCTCCTCTGGAGATAGTGGGGGCTGGACATTCCCAGTGCTTCTCCAAATAAAGCACCTCTGGAAGGAAGGTGAGGAGAGATCGAAAAGGACCAGAATGGAAAGTGAGAAAGGATTGGACAAGTCGATCGTAAGAGCAGTGTCTTTCTCATTTTCTTTGAGCTTGTGTCCTTCATGAGCCAGTCACAGACCATTGCCGATCAGAATGTGATTTTTTTTTTCAGGCTGAAAGGGGTCGTAGTTGTGAACCGGCAGTCAGAGAGTGGTCATCGCCCATGGTTCCCTTGCAGCAGTTTGGGTTACTTCTTCAGAGGCGGGAATGTGGTAGGCAGCTGAATTAGATAGAAATATTATAGGCAGTCAAGGTCAAGGCTTCAAAGAGGGAATATAGAAGACAAGGTGATTTTACAGCTTTGCAAGAGACAGACACTCCCCACTCTGGGCTAGACCTCAAGACAAAAGAAGAAACAGCCACGTGTCTTCCCAGGAATGCTCATCAGGGATTGATATTCTAAATAGGTATCAATCTCCTTAAAAGAGTCAGTAGCCCAACCCCCAACAGGAAGAGACCCTGGCCCATATTCCAGCCTGCCTGCTACCTGACTCCCTTCCCCATTTGGTATTGGCTTTAATCAGTTTTACCTGAACAATGGTGCTTGTGACTTCATTGGTTGACCATAGTTTTGTTCCACCTCATGCCCACCTAAGCGAGTTTCCATGGTTTTCATCTTAGACCCACCTTACCACATGGTTTTCCTCTATAAAAGTTCATGGAAGGGGCTGGGGAGATAGCTGTGTGGCACAAGTGCCTGCTTGGCAAGTGCAAGGTTGTGAGTTTGAACCCCAGTCCCACAAAAAAAAAAAAAAAAAAGTCCCTTTCTCGGAGGGCAGCTTTCTTTCCCTCAATAAATACGTTCTGCTCATTAAAAAAATGGAAACTGGAGGAAAACATTTATTTAAAAGGATAATAATTTAAAGTAGATACATCAGAGTTTAAAGAGTTTTGGTGAATCATTATACTTTAAGTTTCTGTCTTGATTAGCTTTTAAATTGAATAGAACTTGATATGGAGAGAGATACACATAGACTGGAGCCAAAGAACTATTGAACGTTATCAGTGTCTGACTCAGGGAAGACAGCCTGGCCAGGGAATTCCACCCGTGGGGTACTTACTATTAAACCCTGCCCCAAAAATAACCCATGCACGGCTGCTTGCCAGAGGAGCAGAAAAAACAAAAGCAAACTGAAAGTATGTGGCTACGCACAAAACCTGAGGAGATAAAAGGCACGAAGTCAAGCACCTCAAAGTCATAAATCAGAACAAGATAGTCTTCTGCTGATGCTTCTCTCAGCCCAAGTCTAAAAGATAAATTGGGCAGCTAAGGAGGCCCAGTCAAGGCTTGGGAGAGAGAAGCCACACCCAGGGACTCTCTTGTCTTCATCTGCAAACTGGGTAGCACCCAGCTAGTCCAGCATTCAACCCCAGAAAAAGGAGAAAGGTGAACAGGGTCTGGATGCAAGTAGAGACCATAGTCATTAGACGTAAATAAGAAATAAATCAGAGCCACGAGTGTAAACACCATATTGTTTCCCTAGTGCTAGGACTTGAAAGAAGGTATCACATCTGAAGGGCACAACTGATGCTGTGCAGGGGAAAGACACTGCTGAGAGGGAAGGAACACCTGGCAGGAGGGAGAGGAGGAGAGAAAGAAGGAAGGAAGGGAGGAAGAAATGTATGTGTTTATACACAGGACAGCTTGGATAACTGTACTGCTGATGTGTGCTGGTCCACTGAAAGGAACACTTACTGGTTAAATATTTTTGTATTTATCTATTTATTTATTTATTTGTTTGTTTGTTTATTTGTTTATTTATTTATTTATTTGCAGTACCAGGGATTGAACTCAAGACCTTGCACTTGCCAGGCAAGAGCTTATTCTACTGAGCTATCTTCCTAGCCCATCTTCTTTTAAATTTTTTAAAAACAAGTATGCATATTTATATCTGGTGATCTAAGCAATTAATGACCACAATATACAATATAAGAAGTGTTTGTGAATTTCTGTCATCTTCAGTGAAATTCTATATCATTTCTAAGTTTTTTACTACTTTTTCTTCCCTTTAAAAAAGCAAAAATACAGCTGGGGAGATAGCTCCGTGGTCTGAGCTGCTGCCTGGCAAGCACAGACCCAAGTTTGATAACCAGTACCAGGTGCGCTGTGCAGGCCACTGAAACCAGTGGTGGTGCAGGCCTGCGATTCCAGTGCTGGGGAGGCAGAGACACGAGGGTCACTGTGAGTCCAAGCTGTGTAGCGAAACCCTGTACCAAAGACATAAACAAATAAAAGATTACACTTTCTTAAGAAGTGAAAATAAAAAAAATAAATTTTAAAAAAATTTAAAACAGCAAGATAACACATCTTCAAATATTGGCAAATATAATAAGTTATGACAGAAATAATTCTTCATTTTTTTAATTTTATAAATATAGAAATAATTCCTAAAAGTAAGAGAAAGAAGTAGAGAAAGGTGATCATTTACCTTGCAACTTCTGCACCCCGATACTCACAGCAACACGTAGGACAGCTCAGAAAACTCGGCGACCCCTGGAGTAGTGGTCGGCCTCCTGTGCTCAGCCACATGGCTCTCCTCTTCTTCCATGGCTCCAGGGATCCTCAAAAGAACACCAGCTTTTTCCACCACTTTTGGGGAATAGAATTTAGCTACCCAGGAAAACCCTCCACTGGACAAGAGAAGCCCCGGCCTGCAGGCCTCTCTCCTGCCCCTTTTCCTTGCAGAACTTGGGTGAAGACCACGAAAAACAGGGGTGGACCACAGAAGAGAAAGAGTCACCTCCCAGTGATGGCCGCAAGAGCCACTCAGTCACCCCCGGACACAGGAGCAGGAGGCAGCGAGCCCTCCCTGCACTGCGCCACTGGGAGCTCAGAGTGGGCCACTGAATCAAGGTCAGGCTGGTGCTGACTGAGCCACACAAGCCACAGCGCAGACACAGGCAGGGTTAGCCACGGAGACCCTCTGTGCGCTCGTCAGCCTAGATGAAGGGACGAAGGGCCTGTCAGCTCCAAGCCTAAGGGGCAATAGAACGGACGGATGGACAGTGGGCTTCATCTTGGTTCTTCAAATGAACCAAGTGGAGAAGGAGGAGGAGTCCAAAGAGCGGGAGGAAGATGTGTAAGGAGCCAGGTCTGATAGCGAGCAAACCTGCTCTTTACATGAGGAGGAGCCATAGATACTGGGCAGCCATCATGGAAGAGAAATAATATTTGTAGGTTCTCAGTGCCAGAGTGGCAAATTTAGAAATAGGAACGGGACCCACATAGGGAAAGCACTGGAACGTGAAACAGGAATTTTGGAGTAACAGAATTCCTACCAGGGCCCAACTTGTGCGGCTCAGCAGTGTCTCCTGTCTGTGAAGTGCAGAAAGCCTCCTTGATAATTTCTAAGGTTTCACCCATGGTAAGCTTCTTCCTCAGAGTGCCTACCTGTGAGTTCATTAGCTATTCTACCACAAGAACAGTAGGCCACTGACGTTTGACAGCCACCAGCTTTTTAATACAACGGCTCACCATCATGCATACACATGAACATAAAAAGAGTTTTTACATTGCCATCACAAATAGACCCTCTGTCACTCTTTCGATTTGGCAGTTTGTCACCTGAAATTCCCAGGAATCCCATCAGCAGGTCTTCATGAGCTCTGATTCCGTTTCCCTTTGGAGTGTTTTCTAATTAGGAAGCCTCTCCCCCCAGAAACCTTGGAGAGGTATCATCTACAACTGCGGGTGAGCATAGGCATCCGTTGACTGTCCTATAAATGCTAGCAATCTGTTGAATACTAAAGACTGTATAAATCTTAGCAGCTTCATGGATGCTTCATACACAAGCAGCTGTTGTTTCATGGTCGCCTGATTAAATATGCTGCAGAATTTCTCCCAAGAAAATCTCACCCGAGTTGATTCCAGCAAATCCTTCATAATGTTCCTCCTGGCAACTTCAGTTTCCAAGCAGTGCGATGGGAAGGGCTGATCAATGGCATTTTTTCCCGGTAGGCCTGCTCTTTCTCTGTTGGACATGAAGCATGTATAACACTGGACTCAGTGTCAGTCTGGCTCAGTCATTCACTCAGTGTTTCAGAGCAAAGCGGCTGCGTGTGACTATTTCTAAGACATATTATGTGGACCAAAGTGTGTTCTTGACAATATGTCTATGTCTCTAGTCTGTAACTGTTTCTATAACATATTTAAATCTATAGATTTTTATATATATACATATATATATATATATATATATATATATATATATATATATGCAGAACAATTATGAGATACAGATTTAGAGACAAATTCAGAAAGTATCTCTTGCCAAGCCTAAGGCTATCAAACCAACATAAAATTCACAAAATTAACCATCTGTAAAAACAGTCAGTCAGGAAATCGAAAGTTTGCCCCAAATGTTATGTGCAAATCTGCTGAGCACAGGGCGGGAGTTCCCTTGGGCCTCTGGGTGAAGCCCGGGGGCTTCTCTGACCTTTGATGCTTATTCTGTCTCAACATCCGCACAAAGCTGTGGCTGCTTGGGAGCAGCAGCTGCCTGCCCTGCCTTGAATCACGAGGCTCACTTCTGCCTGGAGGGTGTCCAAGTTGACATGATAATATTTCACGTCCCGCTACCTTGCACTTTGATGAAGTGATCCATGCGCGCCTTCATGATTAGGTCCAGTAGGTGGCTCACCATGGCCCCAATTAAAACATAAATTGTTGAACAAATGATTGGAACACCACATGGAAAATTATTATATCTTAGAAGTAGTATATGCAAATTAGGTCATATTTTTATGACAGACTTCTAACAGATGTACCATATTTTTTCCTGCTGCAAGACAGTTACACGCTCGATTCCAAAGCCTAGACTGCTTTCTCTGGCATCTCCCTGAAGGCTTCTTCTACATTCCCATTGCGCTGTCTGCTGATGAAGCACTTCCTGGAGGACCCCCCCTGCCCCTCTCTGACCACCCAGACCAATCCAAGTCTGCCAGTACCAAGCCCTGCTAGGACATGCCTGTGCATGCCAGAGCGCATAAACTTTTATAATCTCTCAGAGAGCAGGGTAAATGTGGTTTAGCGAATGGTTCCACCGGTGCAGAGCGGCCTCCATCATGAGGATTGGTTTTGCTCCCTCCGTGTCCCCCAGGGCTAGCACAGCGCCAAAGGAATCCACATACTATTAATGCATAAGCGAAATGAGATACTGAAAGACAAAGATATTTCCACAAACATTCCAGTTTTGCCCAAGGAGTAGGACATAGTGCGGTGAATATAACGCGAGAGATGCAAACAGAAATTCACTAGACTTTATAATTGGTAAGAATGGGCCATTCAGAGTATTTATTTACTTAATTATCTATTTTTTAGTTTCCTGGTTTCTCAAAGGCCTTCAGATAAGGACTTGGTGTGTTAAATTATCCAGAAGAAAGAATAGTACTTTTCACGTATGCCTGCAGTTGGAACATTTTTCAGAAATAGCCTCGGCTGTATTATTTGGTTTGTAAATGAACTCCTAGAGGCCACTTCCTGGGAGAGGATGGACGCGCCAGAGGAAGGCAGTGCTCAGGGACACCCCCATGGGTCCATTCTGTGCCTTTCCTGCAGGCGGCTGGGCCCAGTCCTGTGCCCCTGACCCCAGGGCCTGCACGCCTGACTCGGTGTGAGGGGCTCTCAACAGGCCCAAGCTGGTGCGTGCATGGGAACTCCACGTCTGCCAGCCTTCCGCTGTGCTGTTTCCCTGGAAACTGCAGAGTCCAGATGAGCATAGAAGGTTCCGTCTGTCCTGGCTGCGTCCTGGGTAGTCCCTGCCTCCGAGTAGCCGGGACTCAACCTCAGGCTTCCGTGCACAGAGGTGTCCAGAAGATCTGCGAAGGGCACGGCCAGCTCGGACTCGCAATGGCCTGCTGCTTCGGGCCTGTTGGAGTCAACAACGTAGGCTTCTGGATGCGAAGGCCAGGAGTCTGTGACCTCAGCCAGGTGTGAGCCTGTGCCGACGCAGAGTGGAGAGGGAACGCCTGTGATGCCCTTGCATGGAGGTGCCAGGGCCTTGGGTGCCCATGTCCGGCTACCCTTGGGCAGCCTCCGTGCTATTGTGCTAACAAGAGCTCTCCTGCATTCTCCGAGCGCATCCTCCCCTGGTCCTGCACACATGAGGCTCCCTGCGCTCTATCCCACAGCAGATGGGGACGTTCTTAGTAGCTCCTGAGGACCAGCGCCCCCAGAATCCTGCAGAGGCCCAGACTCATCTCCTGGGCTCTTTGGCCCCACAAGACTTTTTAACATTTCCATCGGTGTCTTTTTTAGCAGAAAGAACGCACACAGGAGGAGTAGGAGAACAGCCCCGGTGATAATCGCAGTCTCTGAGCACAACTTGTGATCTAGGAGAGCGTCAAGACATGAAGCGCTGGGGTCGGTGGCCCAGTTGCCAGATCTCACTTTGCCCCAGATTATTTACATTAAATGGAGAGAAGGTTGATGTCTGTACCGCAGGATGTGTACAATAAGTATCCATATATCTATAGATTTAAATATAGATTATTGTATTTGTAAATGACTCAAATACAATGAACCCTCCATAAATGTCATGTGCTAACTAGAATTTCAATCATGCTCACATTACGATTTATTGTTTTTTCTTCTGGGATTTTTATCTTGGCAAATAACATAGATCAGGTCATTAGCCTGGGAAGATAACAATGTAACTGAAGGGCCGTAAATTTCAAATCTCCATGGAAGAAAAGAGAAAGTAAACCCCAGGCAGCCTGGAGCCCTTGCTTTTCTCTTCCTAACCTGCAGAGGCAACAGAAGTGTGATAACACAGAGCCATGTAATTCAGCAGCAGCGCCTTCCCTGAGTAGGACCGGGCCACAAACAAAGTCCCCATGGTGACCCCAACGAATCATCTTCATTGACTCAACCTATGTAATATTTATTCCCTTTTTTCCCCATAGAGGATTTTATAGAAGAGGCACAAGGTTCTACTTTCTATAAAATGAGAATGTCTCAGCCTACTCCAGCCATGGAAAATTAAGCTAAGCGTGCCTGGTCTCACAGGATAAGTGAACTATATTCTCTCTCCCTCTCACTCCCTGTCCTCCTCACACCATATTTCTTAGCCAAAAATGGCAACAAAAGGGAAAATATGTATAACCCAGCTTCCCTTTTAATTAATCATACCAGAGATTTTTATTTTGAAGTTTGTGTAACTTTCGTTCTTCAATCTTCTCATTTTAAATTCTGTGGAGAACTTCTATTTGCCTCTGTGGAGACTCCATGGTGATCCTCTCCCCAGAAGCTAAAGTCATGTTTGTCTCCCACGCAGTCCAGTGCTGAAATGTTTTCATGGCATTTTCAGCAGTTCAGTAGATGACTCTGTGGTCTATGCCTACCTTTCCTCCCCCTGCCCCAAGCAGAAATAAATAAATAAGTGCCAGTGGATCTGGGCACAGCTGTGAGGTTCTTCGGTTCGCCTGCCACCCCCACTCACCCAATTCACCTGCCAGCTGTTCCCAGCGATCAGTTCAGTGAAAGGCGAAATCATTGTTAATCGGGGAGGCTGGTTGCCTTGTCTGGGCTGTACTGTGGCAGAATTTTGTTCCCTTCCACTTCTGCGCTGCGGATGATTCAAACTCCTCTGTCACCCATTCTGTACACGAAAGAGTTTAACTTGGGGTGGGGGTACACCAATAATTACCCGGCTTGCTGGAACGGGCGAGGACTGCTTCCGCTGTAGCCTTCGGGGGCTGGAGGAGCCCGTGCAGATGAGTCGGCAAGGCCAAAGGTAGCTGAGTCCGTGGGTCGAGGAGGCTCCTGAGTGGTGGTGCCAGGACATCAGTGCATTAGCACAGCGGCCTTCTTGCTGTGGGACACGGACCGCTAGTTGGGACACGGATATGGTGCCTAGATGCACTGTACTTGGCCTTCCTAGAAACCTGGAGCTACAGCGTTGACACCAGGCATGGGAGCTTTTGAATTCAAAGCACTGCAGTTGAGATGTACATGTCCCATCTTGCAGTGCACCGTGCAGTTTTTGAGACACAAAGCTTTACGCTTGAAAACCACAGAAACGGTGACTTGTGCTTTGTAGAATTGTTAGAAGTAACCCAGGTATGTGAAATAGGACCCTTCATATATGTTAAAAGGATGTGTCTCACTACTCTATTTTTGGAACCAGAGTGTCTCAGTTACTCTTCTCTCATTGCTGTGACAAATACCTAACACTCAAAATGAGGGAAGGAAAGGTTTATTTAGCTCAGAGTTACTGGAGGTTTCAGTCCATATTCAGCTGGCTCCAAAGCAGACTGGCAAATGGCAAAGGGCAACTTTCCATAGTGGCAGCTAAGAGCGAGAGCTCTGGGAGAGAGCTAGCAGCTACTCAAGCAGCTAACTGCTCTTCCTACCTTACATTGAAATGCAAATCACTGGCCCCATAGGAGGTGCAGCACCCACACCCACAATAATCTATTACAGGGGCCAGCGAGATAGCTCTGTGGCACAAGTGCCTGCCTGGCAAATGCAAGGTCATGAGTTCAAACCCTGGTCCCACAAAAAAAAACCAAACCAAAACACATAATTAATTACAAATTCCAGAAGCTGCCCCATGACTGCATGAGGCTTTGGGGGGACACCTAGACACAAACCTTAACACAGATCACGGGTTAACCCCATTTGACCCACCTCATTTCACCTGGTAAAAGCCCCACTCCTGAGCTCTGGGGCACATCTCCCAACTATTCATTTGAGCACAGGGCACAGGTACCAGCAATGCCAGAAGTAGAAACATGCTTGTCTCCAGGTCCACTGAGCAGCCCATGGTGATATGCTGATTTGTGAGACTGGTTTATGATGTCACCTTAATACGTTTTATATTCACACGAAGGAGGGATTACAGACTTTTCCCCATGTACTAGTCAGGGTGCTGAGGAGTCTTGAGCTCCCAAGAGCCTA
>PVKN010032971.1:0-12153 GCA_004027915.1 Capromys pilorides
AAACATGCAGTAAAATACAAAGTCAGAAAGAGGGCAAGTTGAATATTTTACATCTTCCTAATCTAGTATACATCACAAGGAGGAACCTCCATTTATCGATACACCATCATTCTGTACCAGCTGGCTCTAAGATTTGGTTCAAAAGTTAAGTAAACTCCCCAATTCATTAGTCCTTTATAAAGATCACACATTTCACAAATAGCATTGGCACATATTACTTTGTGCTATACAGTTAATATAGCTCTATACTCCAAGGAAAAGGGGACCAGGAGTATTCTGAACCACAACTCCTGGAAAAGTTTCATGCTGTTCCACATGCGTGGTCTCAGTATCAGTGTACAAGCCAGTAGGAATTTGCTATTATGTGGAAGAATAACACTGTCTTGAGACGGGGTCTGCCTCCTAACTCCACAAAAGACAATTTAACTGAAAAGAAGAGAAAGCCCCAGTCCATTTGTTGTTAGGCTTGTAGCACTGAGGTTCAAAGATATGGCTGGAGAGAGTGAACGAAGGACAGGCTGCTGCTAATGCCTATCCCAATGCCAGACCACTCTCCAGTCATGAGCTAGAACAGGTTTGCAGGCCCTCCCAGGTTCATCAATAAGTAGAATTCAATGGTTTTGAAACTAAAAAATAAGACTATGCAAGCCACTAATTTTGTGCCAAAGAGGACATATCTCCTTTCTACACTCCATTCCCACTTCCCTGACCTTATTTCCTAATCTCCAGTCCCGCCCCCTCCCTAAAGAAAGATACAAACTATTTTTTTCTCCCTCCTGATTTAGAAGACTATCTTCTTTAATCAGTCCTGCTAGGATCTTAGAACTGGTGTCTAATCTTCTACTCTATTCTCTTCCTAAACCTCATCTCAAATCCATCCCCTTTCCCTTCTCAACATCCACCCCTTTCCCAACATGCCTCTGTACCCAAGCAGGTAAAGAATGCCCATGCCTAAAGCTATAGGCTCAGAAAGAATGAAACAAGTTATGACAAGCAGTTATGAGAAAAACTGTCAGGTATGTTCCAAAGGAAAACTAGATAAAGTAATCTTATTTTTCAGATCAACAACACTGGAAAGGGCTCAAGCGATTCTATAAAAGGCAACTTTCTCCTTCCTATGGGCCAAAAGCCCACCTCTGTGTGTCTCTTTAAGGCCAGATCAAATATCCTATTCACATAAAAAAAAACTTGGTAACTTGGTTATTGTTCAATAAAGACTATGAAACAGTAAGAAAAAAGGAAAATCAACCCCGCTGGTTATTCACATACTGCATTATGAATGCTCTTTTTTAAACCTAAAGAATAAGTTATACAATTTCTGTAGAAAATCAGATGAACACTGTCTACTCATAAAACCTAAAGGTCATGGCACATGTGGTCTCACTTTCCATCATGAGTCAGGTTCAGCACACAGGGACCCCCTCCAGAGAGTCAGTGCAGGAGAGGGGCAGAAGGCAGGCCTCTGGCCCATGGTGAGTCTCCTTTATTGCTGTAGAAATCTCAGCCTCGTACACTCACCTCCTTGTGACTTGTAGGCTAGGTCAATTGATTTTCAAAGGAGGATCGAGGAGCAGTTTTTCTTCAAGTTAATTTTTTAAAATTTGAAAATAAATGCTTCTCCAATCATGAATCGTGATTTTTCTTTTCAAAAGCCACTTCTGGAAAAATTTACTTTCACAAGTCATTACTTATTATAATGGAAAATGCACTTATAATGCAAAAACAGTACAAAGTTCCACTTTGAAGAATCCTATGGCTGAAGTTTGACTACAGTCAGATGTTTTGCACCAGCTGAAGTTAAGGCTAGCAACCCTTTTGGAGGGAGCAACGAAGAATGGGGTGCCTGAGAGCGGCTTCAGCAAAACACTTAAGAGACACCATGAACAAAACAAGAACACAGTTTAGGCTGCCTCCATCAGAGGCTGTGCTTTTTTCTAACAAAGGGTGCTAGAATTCACATCAGGAATAAAGAAAAAACCACTAATTAAATTCTCTGGGCTCCCGCTAAACAATCAACTTTTAATTGTTACTTCAGTGGTGAAGAGATAACCCAAGATGCCCACATTGTGGCAGGTGTGAGAACAGGCAAGATGAGGATGTCCATAGAACTGCTACTTCCCACCTGGGCCATCACTGGAGTAAGGCAAGAATGAGCTGAGATCTCCCTTCTGGCCTCGAGGCACATGGGCCACTGCTCAGAAGGAGGAAGAGAGGGTACATGTGCAGCACATTTATTAACGGAACTCTTTAAGGGGAGGCTGGCCATGGGTGATCCAACTGTTCTTTCCCTGTAGGGAAAAAGGGAAAGGATGGCAGGAAAAACAAAGAACTCTAAAGCTCCTAGACGGGAGGTTTGTTGCTAGGTTCTTTGGCAGTAGTCGGTTTAGGCCAATAGAAGCAACAGAGATATGCTGTGTGGAATCTTCTTAGGCCACATCTTGCAAGGCGGTGGTTTAGCTGATGCTGAGTTGGGCAAATCCTATTAGTTTGCCATCATCAGGTATATCCGAGCCTTCAACACCAGATGCCTAAGAACCAAACAAAATGATAAACTGTGATTATTACAAACAAAATTGCATGTTATAATTAAAACAAGTATGAGACTATAGAAAGGAAGGCAGGGGTGGCAGGTCCCTGGGATATAAATGGGATGTCGATGAAAGTATTGTCTCAAGAAGAGAAGGAAGCAGGGTACATAGCTGAGTCAGACTGGCTTACACAGGCTTAGGGTAAGAGGTTCTGAGAAGGAAAAGGAAGGCAGGTTACAAAGGAAGGCATCAGCTCAGGACTAACTAAGGGCAATCCATAAGGCTTTAATAGTCTCATTCAAGGGATATAAAAACTGATCTGCCCAAGCTGCTAATGTGTAAAAGGTAAGATGGCTTAATAAGAAAGTAATGAATACCAGCTTGAAAGTGACAGATCGATTTGACTGAGGTTCTTCCACAATTTTCTGCAAATTAGCAGCCACTGTAATCATAAAAAGAGAAAATAATGAATGAAAAGCTATGTAAATCCACTTTAATCATGTTTTAAAAGCTTAAATGCTGGTTAATGATCTTCTATGCAGAACCAAAATGAAGGGGAGAAGATCAAACAATCATTTCCCACATGAAAGTATCTTTTAAACTCATTTCTGGATTGTACAAATATACATCTTGAATCATTTTGCTAAATTAACTTTCTTTAAATGTGTCAAGTAGCCTAAGACAGGCAACAGGTGAAAGATGTGCCTGTCCATAACCCAGAAAGCCTCAGAGCAGGAACCAACGAAGTATGGCCCGTGGGCTCTTTCTGATCTGCCTGCAAATTAAAAATCATTTTAAAATGACAAGAGACTACATGGCCCACAAAGCCTGAACTAGTTAAGTCCCTGACTTACAAATATTTAAATTGCAAATTTTCACAGGTATACACTGTGAGACTTATTTTGTCAGGCTTACAAATGAATCTGGCTTATGAACACTCTCTCAGAAAGAGCTCATTTTTAAGTCAGGGACTATGTTTACTATCTGCTCTTTCACAGGAACACTGTGCTAACCTGTCAGAAATGATGGTCTTTACCATAAGTTATACATATTTGTGGCTGACCTAATCCTAACCTTCACCCTTGCCTGCTTGCTTGCTTTTTCTAGAACTAAATCACCCAAGTTTGCTTACCTCTATATACGACAAACTACATATAGCAAAATAGAAATAATTTATGACTTCTGTCATCATTTCTAATACAATATCCCAGATGACTGGGTATTCTTTCACCTACTATATCAGAAGTCATAAAGTAAACTATAATTAATAACTGTAATTTCCACTACGCCAAGAATCATTTTAAGAATCTGCTGACCTATCAATGTAATGAAATTCTAGGTGTTAAGTACACAGAGACACAGAGAGACAAGGGCAAAGCACAGTGTAGTTACCTATTACTAAATCTCTTCCATCAACCAGACCAGCAGAAATGAGTTCTTGAGAGACGCCTTCTGCTGTATCTGCAAGGACAGAGAAAAAACTGCTCTAGCTTACCACTGTTAACTCTGAGCCAGCCTGGGTGGCAGCACTGCCAGAGCCAAGCTAATTTTTATATCCACAGAATAAGAATTACTGCAAGTGAGGAATTTTCAAAGGTCTCAATAGAAGGCAGAATCTGACAGGCACCAGACATCAGTTCAAAGTACAGATAACTGTCTAAGCAACTGAAGACACACCTGTGTCAGAAGAGCCCCAAACAGTGATATTACAGAAGAAATTTGTATTTAAGAACTCTGGATTTGAGCTATCTGAGCTCTGAGCCGAGAAACTGAATATAGAACAACTTCAGTGCTAATAACAAAGATGATTTATTCTTAAAAAAAAAAAAAATTGCAATCCTTCTCTTTGAGGACCCTATTTCAGGTGTTTTGCTAAAATCATTTATTATTCTAGTGGCTTTTCTGCTTACCCAATCATCTCAGGTGATACAATGTGAGCAATGGGTATTACTAGAAGCTAAAAAGACAAGGACAGACTATTTCCTAATTTAATATTCAACTGACTCAGTGGTACTGGCTTCTGAGGGCTAGACATTGAGTTCCACATCCACATATATGACCAACAATTTTAATTAATTCCTGAAAATATGACTGCTTGGCTCTAAAAGAAAAAAAAGTAAAACATATACCTGTGTATGTTTGCCCCTGCTCTCTTTTAATGTTCAGCTGCTGGCACTGACACAACCAAAAGAGTAATATGGGACATGGAACAGATATCTGCTGGCTGCCCAAATAAATGCCCTATGTAACACAGACTAGAAAAACAAAACTAAGCCTGGTTCCAACCTGAAATTCATGATCAGGAACACCACATTCAGTGCACTTAGTTTCTGTGTGACAACAAAGTAGATTGGAGCCCTCATTTTCTCTTTATTGTCATAAGGAATAATCATTCACAGAGATAAGGGCCAAGAAAAATCTTTAAACACCAGCTACCTCTTTCCAGCTATGTAGCTTATTTTTCTCTCTCTCCAACTTTTAATCTCATAATTTGGTAAAGAAACTAATTTCTTCTTAGGAGGCTGATATGAGAGTTTAAGGAGATAAAGCTTAGCACAATGTCTGGCCCACAGTAAGCAGTAAGTAAAACATGTATCCATTACTATTTATATATTATGTTAGGCTTTCCAAATAAGCTTTGTAATACAATACCTTCATTTTTTATTTTATTTATATGTCTCCCAAAACCTAAACAAGTAGTTTTTACCATCTTTTAAAAAGCAAACAAATCTAAAGACGAAGAAATTAACATTTAATTAAATTTTAAAAAATTGAAGTTGCTTGCAATCTTTTGGATACATCACCTCTCCCAGGAGTAAATTCAAATCGAATATCATTTAGTTCTTTTTTGGAATTCCTATGAAAGAAAACAGAATGAACAGAATTAAGAATTTCTCAACTGATACACATAGAGTCTGCCAACACCAGAAGAATCATGCCTTGGAAAGACTATTCTGTATCTTCAGATCACATAATGTGTAGTACACATGCTCACACTGCAGGACACAAGGCTGGGAACCATCATCTAACTTCCCTGCAAGCCTCTGCACTTGTGTCCACACTGACCAATATAAAAATCTCATAAACACCCACTCTCATCTTCATTCCCAATAAGATGATGCTACAGTTTGAATAAGTTCCACAAAGCTCAGGTGGTAGAAATTTAATCCTCAATGCAAGATTGGAAAGGTGGAACTTGGGGAGTAGAGGGGACAGGGTTTCACTATGATGTTCAGGCTGGCCTTGAACTCACTATGTAGCCCAGGCTGGCCTCAAACCTCTGGCAGTCCTCCTGCGTCAGCCATACAAGTGATGAGATTACAGGTGTGCACCACAATGCCCACCTCTGAGATGAGACTTTTAAGAAATGATTAGCTCATGAGGGCTCTGCCCTCCTAGTGGGTTAATGCCACTGGGTGAGTTTATTATAAAACTTAATTTAGCCACCTCTTGTTCTTTGCCCATGAGATAACAAAGCACAAAGGCCCTCAACAGATGTGGACCTCTAAACTGTGGACTTTCCAACCTTTAAAACAGTAAGAAATAATTTTGTTCTCAACAATGACCCAGCCTTACACTGTTTTAGCACACAAAATGAATGAGGACAGATAATCATATAAAACTAAGACAGGCACCATGGCACATACTTGTAATCCTGGCCACGAAAGAGGGTAATCCTGGCCACGAAAGAGGCTAAGGCATGAGGATATCAAGTCTGAGTCATACCAAGGCATCTTATCAAGACCCTGCCTTAAAACAAAACTCAAAAGAGTTGGATCCCCAATACTGTCAATTAAAAAAAACCTGAAAACTATGCTAACACAGGTAAATGTAATTAAAATGATACAGCAATGTTTTCCAGCCTTGTCACCACTCAGATATCACTTATCCCCATAACCAGATCACTGGAACCTTGTCTGTCTCTTAATATCAGGGCAGACTCATGAAATATATACCATTCAGAAAGGAACACATGAGAGTGGAAAGACAAAGGCAAATTTTGGAGGTTATTTTTAGATAGGAACAGGAAGGATTTGGGCAGGTAGGCCCATGCATCAGAGATTAAACACAACTCCAGAAATTCAAACACAACTGATAAGGCAGTTACAGTATAATGATCACTATGCTATGTACTGAGATTGACTTGCTTTCCTAGAAATTCTGGTTGAAAGTAGAGCAACTGGAAGATTATGTCAAAAGAAGACACACTTGATTATCTATGAGCCAAAGCCATCTCATCTAAACAAAGTATAGGATTTGAGTCTATCTGACAAACAAAGAACTTAAGCATTTCACTGAAATTGTGGTTAAAATTCAGTGACTCATCTCAAACACAAGCTACCACATATGATTTTTTCTTGCAATGCTCTCCTTAAAACGACAAAAACTTGCATTAATGCTTGTAAACAACCTGAAACTAGCTTTTAGCTGTGCAAGCAAATACTACAAATCAGCATCTAATTTAGACTTGATTATTAAAGGAGCCATTTCACTTCATCAGTGGGAAAAAGAATTCAGCCTTCTAACTGCATAACTTACAAACATCTTCACCTTCCTACAACACACTGCTACAAGTCAAATGAAATTTCTTTAAAGAGACAACTATTACTTACTTGTATATTATAAAAATAGGATAAGATTACCACAGTATCCTATTAATACAGAACTATTTAAAATGAGACTACCTTTATGGAATAGTTTCTGTAAAAGAAACCAGATCTTCATTCTTCCTATTTATGGTGTAATTTTACTGCTCCAACTAAGATCAAAAGCTGTTCAAAGTAGCTCTCACTACCTCAATCTCTAATAATGACTTTACTGTGATGACAACTAGGAATTCACAAGTAGGGGACTGGTCAATAGTAATTTAATGAGGCATACATGCCAGGCATAATTAAAGAAGAACTGGGATGTTTCACATGACGCTGTTTTTAGTATTTTTTCAAGTGCGTTTATGAGTAGAGAGAGGTAAATGCAATAATACAGCCACAGGTATTCTAACAAACTCTAGAATCTTATTCCAAGTACATGCTAGCATGGGATAGAGGGCTGTGATGGCTTATGTTGACTGTTGACTGGCTGGAGATGCCTAAAGTGACTATTTTGGAGACATGACCTTGGGCCCTGTATCTGGTCGTTATCTCTTTCTCTCTGGTGCTCTGCTTCCTAGCAGTCAGGAAGTGAGTAGCTTTGCTCTACTCAGCCCTCCTGCCATGATCTTCCTGCCACGGAGCCATCCACCCAGAGACTGACACCTCTGAAACCATGAGCCAATACAAACTTCTCCTTTTTTGTTTTCAGGTATTGGTATTTTGCCCCATCAGTGGAAATGCTGACCAATTCAGAAGTTTAAAATACACAGACTGCTGGGGAGATAGTTCAGTGGAGTAAGTGCTTGTCTAGCAAGCACAAAGTCCTGAGTTTGATCGCTGGTACCATCAAAAAAATAAATATAAACAAAATAAAATAAAAAATAAAAATGAAATGCACAGACTGGGAACTGTTTATATGCTCCCACTAAGAACCATGTAATTGCCAAAAAGAAAAAGAAAAAAAAAAAAGAATATTAAAAATATGTTCAGAAATTTTTATTTTCATCTTTATTTGATCTATCACAATCATAAAACCAGTTAGTATCTCTTATGACGGTTTGTGTCTAGCTGGCCCCTCCAAACTCTCACGCAGTCATTGACGCAGGCTTCTAGAGTATGTGGGGTTTATTTTACGCATTTGTTTATTGATTTGCTTTCTTAGGGAAGGGTCTACAGGGTGTTCAGGGTCTCAATACTAAAACAGACTCATAGAGATCTGCCTGTTTACAGCCTCCCAAGAGCTGGGATTATAGGTTTGCACCACCACGCCCAGTCTCAATTGCCATCTCAGTGACAGGCCCGGAGAATCAAACCCAACCACCCCCCAACCCCACCCCTGCCCCTGCAGGAGAAGTTTGTGATTAATTCATCATCCAATGCTGGGATTATGGGTGTGAGTGCTACACCCCCACTGAGGTGGATAACCAGCACACAATATATGGAAGGGAAAGAGGCTTACTAGCCACCTCAGCCACTGCTCCTCCCTTTGCTCTTTGATGTTTTCTACCACCATGAATGGCTGCCCTCTGCCATGTGCCACTCTGCTTTGCAGCCAGCAGAGTATGGACTAAAACTTCCACTAACTGAGAGCTAAATAAACTTTTCCTCTCTTAATTTAGGGTGTTGGGCATTTTGTCCCAGCAACGAGGAAAAAGTAACTGAGACACCTCTTGAATTAGTTGATCCTTGAGTCTATGGTGCTTACATCATCATGTTATAAGGCTAACTCAAGTGGTGCTGCTATGCATCTCAAAAACTTATAGACCATGCTACGTAACCCAGAGTAGCTATGCTGCTGATGTAAACACCAGTCACTATTGGCTGGGAAACAACTAAAAGAACACAAAACCCAGTCAGTCCAGGGCCTATTAACAGCCAAGTACTCACGCTGTTGCTGTTATCTCTGAAGAAAACAATACACCTGGAAACAAAGAGCAACTACTCAGAAAATTTAGTTAGGACTCCGCAGTTTATATGGGAAGGTCTGTGAGGCTATAGTGTATACATACCATATTAAAACAGCAAGGAAGAGCTATTTATAGAGAAAAGCTAGAATGAGAGATTCTCTAAATTTTCTGACTTGATCTTATTTGCACAGTTTTTGTGTCATGTTTGCTTCTTCAGTCAGATTATGTAAAATAATTCCCTCTCCCATGTATAATATCACTTGATCTAATTTATGTGTAGGAGCGCTATACTGTTCGTTTTTAGTGCCACACGTGAAAGATACACACTTGTGTGCAGAACGTATTTTCCTTCCGGCCTATAATACCCTTCATATGGAAACTTAATGACAGAAATCTTTATATTCTATATAAAAATAAAGTCAAGTTTATATACTAAAATCATTTGTCTAAAAATTGAAGTTACTTTCAAATAAAAATGTATTTCTGATATTAAAAAAAAAAGAGCAACTACTGCTCAGAATACACAGAACCCGCTCCAGTTATTACATGCACCGACAACTACTACTTCTACACAGCACTCACAAGACACTTACCTTAATCTTAGTACTAGACTGATAGGAACCTTGGTTTCTTCTAAACCTGATCCTGAAGACAGAACCTAAAATGCATTGAAGAGATTAAAATCATTGCATGCAACATTAAGGGTGGAGATGACTAACAGTCATCAGAAAGTATTCACATCTACTTGGCAGTCATTTCTTTCTCTCCAGGTGAGGTCATCCTCTCCCTAACATAGTCTCTGCCATGGGAAACATGCACTCCAAAGTAGAACAGAAGCAAAAGGTCAGCCTGACCCTCAAACCCAGAACTGATACACACCCAATTTACATTCTTGTTTTTTCAACTGCTATTCCCTGGTACAACAATGAAAACATGAAGCTAGGTTTCTCCCTATAAAAAAACTCAGCCAGAACTGACCATAGAGGTGCAAGCATATAATCTCGGCCACTTGGGAAGCTCAAGCAGAAGGACTGTTTCAAGTTTAAGGCCTGCTTAGAATATACAGCAAGACACTGTCTCAAAAAGAACCCCACCAACACAATACCTTCCCCCCATACTATCTCTGATGTGCCAAGACACAAGACAGGGCCTAACCTGGCTGCCCCTCCTACTCATCCAAAGTTCGAGATCTTTTTATGGCTAACCTAAATCTCTCTGAAAACTGTGTAGCTAACTTTTGTTTACTAATGGACATACCATCTATTTTAAATTACTTACCAAATTAACTCAATGTTTTTGGCCAAGTGCAATAATGCCTGAGAAGCTGAGGCAGGAGGATCTCAAGTTTGAGGCCAGTTTCACAACTTAGTAAGACCCTATCTCAAAATGAGAAAGAAATGGGATATATCTCAGTGGTAAAGCACTTGCCTAGCACACTTAAGGCCTTGTCTTCATTCCTCAGCACTAGGCAAAAAATGTTTCCATCTTCATTCCTAAAACAATAGTATTTTTTCTCATATGAGCAGAAACGGAAAGCCTGAAGGATGAAAAGGTTAAATGAAACCACTGCCATAACTAAGTTTAAGTGCTCAAAGCAGTGATTTCCAAACAGAGACTAAAACACATAGGTAAACAAGGAAAATTCACAACTTCCAAGATAAAAGGAAAAACTTGCAGTTTAATGAATAAATTGAATACAAACACTTCTGTTAACCACATGGCATAAGGTCACAAGCTTTATTTAGGATCAGAGGTTTCTTTAGGGAAGCATGAGAATTCACGGCAAGCAAGGATTCACACTGAGGCCTTTATTAACTCAGCTGCTTGCAGCATACTACGACTGAATGGAGTTTGTATGTTCTGGGCTCAGTTTATGGATCACATTACCTAGCTTTGAAAAAAAAAAAAAACTCAAAAAATTGACTAATATTTTAGAGAGGTTTTGTTTGTTTGTTGTTTTTTGTTTGTTTTTAATTTTTTTAAACTTTATGTTATGGTTGGCTCAGCCTGCCCGGGGGGTGGAGCTGGCACAGCATGTGGTGCCGGGGATCAAACCTCGGTCCTGTTGTTGCCTAAGCTTGCTTAAGCAGGTGTTTTAGACCACTGAGTTATCTCGCTGACCCCTTGCCCAATATCTTTAAAAGAGTAATGCAGAGAAACCATGGATGGAGAAAGTATTAATAAACTATACCAATATAAAAGAAAAAGCAGAAAATGGCTGAGATAATGATTTTCTTAGTTACAGTACGAACTCTATCAGCTACATTCTAAAACTAAATTTAACAATGACTTAATTAAAAAGTTGACAAGAAATAAGCCTAAACTTTCTGGTATATAAATGTTTCACCATTGACCGGTGAGATGGTTCAGTGGTGTAAAGCGCCTGCTTAGGAAAGCTCAGGCAGCTGCAGGGACTGCGGTTCGATCCCTGGCACCACATGCTGCACCAGCCTCACCACCAGGGCAGGCTGAGCCAGCCATAAAATAAATGAAAAAACAAATAAATAAATGTTTCACCATTAACTAAATAAGTTAGTATGTTGCTTGAAATAGGTTGCTTAAGACCTGGATAATTTCTGTATCTATCTCTTATCTGTTCATACTTACAACTAAGAAGACAATTTCTAACTTGTTTCAAAATCTATGGAGACAATGACCTAAGGACTGTGCTCCTATTGATATTTGCTTTTCTTGTGTACCTACAAGACAACACTGGAGCATATCCCCACTCTACCTGAGCTGCTTTTGCTGGCTCTGCTGGTGGTGGGAGTGAGACTTGAGTTGGCTGTGTAGGCATCTGCCCAGCTGGCTGAGGTAGATGAGCAGAAATCTGTTCTGGAATCTGGAGCAAAGTACCCATGGGATCAGCTGTCGAAAAGAGCTGTAACACAACCACACATGAAACACTGTTTGAGTAGAAGGGGAGAGCCTTACAGGGTGACATATGCACAGTAATTTTTTTGTCTTCAAACAAAAGCATTTCAAAACTGAGGTACCACTATAATGCAAATCAAGTCAAATATTTCTAGGGCTCTATATTTTAGCATGTTTCTGAGGTATACTTATATCTTCAAAAATTTATTCTTTTTTTTGTATTTTTAAAGAATACAAAAGAGGGATTAAAAA
>PVKN010032972.1:0-12143 GCA_004027915.1 Capromys pilorides
ACAGCAGCTATTGATGAAGATTAGATAAGTTGTAAAATTGGAGCAGGCTGCATCAGTGCTGCCATGGCTGATTTTCCAGTAGGGATAATGAAGGTGGTGCTTACAGTGAGGAATGAAGTTTTCTATTTGCTTTTACTTTGTTATGAAGAGATGAGCTAATAACCTGTATTTGGATGGGTTTTTGAATGCACTGAATTAAGTCAATGTAGCAAAAATATTTTGAAGTCATTCAGTAGTGAGATCCTGAACACCCTGTAAACTCTGAAAACACACACACACACACACACACACACACACACACACAGAGTAAAGGACACATAAGGAAAGATAGAATACTTAAAATTGTAAATAAATAGATAAAAGAGAAAATAATTTAATAGCTAGCTTTGGAGTTTGGGCACCTGTGGCCTCAAATGTCCTCTAGTTTTTGTAAAATACTCTTTAAGAGCCAGAGCCCAAGTCCAAGGGGAGTCTTTGAGCCCATATTTCAGAGTAGCACACTGATCAGGAACCAGAAAAATTATAGTTAGGAAATGAAAAGCTAATAGTCCTAAGAGAACCAGTTAGAAATGTTTTAAAATATTAATTTTAATATCATGAAAATGGATGCTAAATGGACTTGAATTTATTTATTTATTTATTCATTTTTATATTTTAGGGAAGGATCTTCTAGGTGTTCAGGGTTTCACTACTACTAGATCAGACTCATAGTGATCCACCTGTTTACAGCCTCCCAAGAGCTGGGATTACAGGTGCACACCAACATGCTCAGTCTCAATTTCATCTCATCGCGCACTTGGGGAAGGGGACTGGCACAGCAGGCCTGAGAATCTAACCCCCAGCCCCTGTGCCTGCTTGCAGGCGCTTTAATCTGCTGAGCTATTTGGCTGGCTCTTCTTTTATTTGGATTATTTATTTATTTATTTCTTTAGGAACCAGGGATTGAATTCAGGCCCTTGGATTTCTTATAAGAGAAACTGTGTCCTTTCTGAACCATGAATTAGTGTTAACATGTTCCAGGGAAAATGCAAGGGGTTTTAGTTTGCTCCAACTAGTCACTATCATGGACCTTTATATAGCAAGGAAATAGGACCTGCATGTTATGTAATTCCATTCCAGTGTTCTCTAACTTCTGAAAGAATGTTCTTAAAAATCAATTCTGAGGCTATAAATTATTTCATTGAAAATCTCTCCTAAATATCACATTTTTATTTAAGAAGACACTAACACTGATATTGGGAACACAGAACAGGTATGTCTTACCTCCTAGCACTACAGCTTTTAGATCTTCTTTTAGATGTTATGAAAGGTGGAAGGGTTGGCAAGAGTTTTCACACTGGCCTGAAGCCATGGCCTCTATGGTAGGGATGTGCGATCATCGCTTTCTGATAAAGAAGAAGCTACAGCAGCAAGCTGAGAGCTGTCCTGGGGCTGCCACTCCTGACTCTGGCTAAATACAAGCCCATGAAGGCAGAGATGCAGGTGTGGCCTAACAGAGCCTGCAGAGCCTTCCCTGCCTCATGAGAAACACTAGAACTTGTACTGGTTATAAGACTCTGAGAAAAGAACTGTGAGAGTTAAGGTTCAGACAAAAGGGAAAGTTTTGAATCTCCTTGTAAGGTACATGTGCAGAACGATTAAAAATGACACAAGATGGAAAGTGTGAGAAATTATGGTAGAGAAAAATGATTTTCTACAGGAGAGTGAAACATCTTGTACAGACTTCATTTCCAAGCACCTCTACTAAAAAGAAGACACTGTTACATAGGAAGTCAGGTTTTCCCCCTCACTGGGCATTCCTGGCTGTAAGTCACTATTCAAAGTGGGTAGAACAGAGCATACACTTCACATCTGTAGAGTGGAGCTCTAGAAATTCTGGGAGGATTTGTTGATCTTGACGCTTGACTCACTTTAGATGATTCTTTCAAAATCACTGTCATATATAGCTAGCTGCCTTTGGCCAGTATAACATGAATTCAGCAGAGCTTTCAAGAGGTTAAAAAAATGCAAAATACAAAATACACTGAGACAAATAAATACTGTATGCCCTGGGGAAGCTTCTTTCAGCCATAGTCTAATTTATCTGCAACATCACGGAGAGGCCCACATAGATTACAGCAGTGATCTACTGGGTGGGTCGCAGGACAAAATGATGGTTCTATGATGTTGTCTAGGAAAGGAGGTGGAGGTGGTGAAATGCATGAATACATTTTAAAATTTGGCCTTAGAGATACAAACAAATCCATGAAAGCAAATTTAATGGAGTAAGAAGTAACATAAAGATCATGTCTGAGGCAGCATAACTTTCTACTAGGGATACAGGTTTCCCTTGTCATTAAGTTTGCGTTGTTATTATTACTTTAAATTCTCCCTGATAGTAAGTCATGATAGTTATTTTAATCTGTGGGATTAAAAAAGTCTCCTCGATTTCTCTTTTCAAATTCTGTTGATCTTAAAACCAGCCAGCTATAGTAAAAGAAGTAAGAAAAACTAGCCAGTGCGGGGAGGCAAAACCTCTTTCTTCTGAGGCCCAGCCCTACAGAAAGGGAAAGAATGAAGAATGTGTTTTCAAGAGGGCCCATAGCCCAACCATGCCCTAAAATATGTTCATTCCCATCTGTTGTGGTGTCTGACATTCCATCTTCGGGGGTCACTCCTTTGGTGCACGAACATGCAAACGCTACTTGGACGGACAGCACCTTGGTATTATTACAACCTAAATCTTGTAGTCTATTTATCTGTGTAAGGGATCTGATTTCTATGGGACAGCTGGAATCAAGGGGCTTAGATATCTGAGAAATAAGATAGCACTGTTCTTAGAAGGGGATTTAGATAGGCTTACAGAAAAGTACTACCCAGCAGAATGTTCCATAATGAACAAATCATCAATTTCATGATAGTAATTAATCTTATGTTTTGGTCATTTTCTAGCTGACATTGATGACATGAAAATATGCTATGTCTTAAGAGAGGGGGCCAATGCCACAAGTGATACATTCCATTTTACCGTTGAAGATGGTGGTAAGTATTCTACTCTCCTAGTGTGGGATCCAGAAGAGAAATATTTCATAGTTACTCTTTGACTTTTTATAAGGAATCTTCATCAAGTACTACTTTATACTTAACTGAATGCATGTAGAGTGGAATTTGACATTTGCTGTAGAAAACTTTATGGTCCAAATTTGACATAGTCTTGCTCTGCAAGAACCATAGATAAAGATGCTAGTGATTTTGTGTCTTAGGATTTGTAAGCACTAAACAGAGATATCTGTAGACACAAATGTCAAATCCAGCTGATCATATGATGACCTGCATCAGGTTTACTGCTTGAGGTGACAGAGGATGTGGGATTCATCCCAGCTCCACACCACAGCCATGTCCTACCTGGCGTGTCTGTCCCAGTGGGCTACCTTTTTCTGGTCTGCACATGGGTGTTGGTATAAATTAATACTGATAGATATGGTGTTGAACTCAGTGCTAAATGAAGGTATGCCTCTGTTTTCCCCATCTCCGGATGCCTAATGATTTTCTTAATGGTAGATTATGAGTTTTAGTCTAGCTACCAATTTTCCTTTGTGGGGTCTGAAGAATACTGTAGAAAATGGCATCTGTCTTTCCATCTAAGTCTGCTGGACAATGTTATTGCCTTTATTCAACCAAGTGACTACTACTACCTCATCATTTTTATTGTGAATGCTGCGGACTAGAGGAAAACATGGCCACTTCTGGGTTTTGTCTGTGGGTGCCTTGGAAGGAGACAAAGGAATTTCTGTAAGCACTTACGTTACGTGAACGGGACACAGGAAGGAAGCAGCACATGTGAGAGGCAAAATCAAGAACACACTAGGTTTAGACTCAATTATTTCCCTCATGATAACTCTTTTTAAAAATGGTATTGTATTTATGTCATTCATCTCAAAGGCGGTGTCTTTATTCTTGGCATTCACTGAAGCACTGAATAACATTTGTCTAAAATATGACTGGAGAGAACATGATCTCAGTTCCGGAAAGTGACATGCAGTGGGTGGGTACCAGGGAGGCAGAAAAAAAAAAAAGCATTTTAATTTGGGCTCAAGTATTTGTTTCCTGCTATAAACCAGAAGCTCACTACAGCTAATGTTTTTAATTTGAAAATAAATAAATCACAGTTTAACATTCTGTATAATAATAAAAATAAAGCCAGCAACAAAGTTCTAAGAAAGAAACCAACTTAAAAAGTACATTTGTTCAATCTTGCTAGTTGGAGGGGACGTTCTATTTAAAGAAACTATAGAATAAGATCCTGAAGCCATCAGTTATTGGTTCAAGAAACCCAGTTTATCTAATAGAATGCCTGAGAAAACCTCAATAGCAAAAGTATTGCTTCAGTTTACAAAACAAGGACTGAGGAGACAGCTCAGCTGTCTAAGCACCTGCTTGGCAAGTGTGATGACCTGGGTTCAATCCCAGGTACCATATGCCACGCCAAGCCACTGAAACCAGTTGGAGTGGTGCATGCCTATAATCACAGCGCTGAGGTGGCTGGGACAGGAGGATCATGACAAGTCTGAGCTCCGTAGTGAGACCCTATACCAAATAAATAATTTTTTAAAAAGTTTACAAAACAAATTTAAATTTTGATAGCTATTCTTATTCTAAAATATTACAGGTGCTCTTTTTTCATTCTTCTCCATCTGTCTGCCTGTGTATGCATCCACACAACACATTCTTCATATTTGTAGCTGAGTAGTTTGGTATTTACTTCAAATTTCGCTCTGTATTCAAAGTTGAAAAAACATAACAGAGTGTCATATTTCAAAATATAAAGTGAGGAACAACGAGCTGAACAGGTCCGGCTTAGTTCTGATAGTGCTGAAAAAGTGATGGGGACTGTAAAGATTGTCTTTTGTCTGCATGGAAGCAGGAATGAAATCATATCAGCATTTTTAGAGCTTCAGTTTCACCTGGAGAGGAAAATTCCAGAGATGCTCTCCTTCATCCTCTTCCTCGCTACAGGCATACATTACCTACAGGGCTCCCACAGGTTTTGGCAAACTATTATGAAACAGAAGTCGGGGGCGCTGCCCTGATACAAGAAAAATTCCTTTTGAAAGAATAAACACAGAAACTTGTGAGACTGGGAAAGGAAAAGCCACATATGTGTCTGAAATTTGACGTAACCTGAATCCCTTATTAGGTTTTCTTACATTATGTTATAAATAGTTGAGCATTTAGGTGGGAAATTCAGTGCCGTTTAGCCTTTCAGACTGAGGAGTGTGTTAGCAGAAACAATTTATTATTATTATTATTATTATTATTATTATTATTATTATTATTATTTTAGCAGGAGTGATTTATTTTCATCTACCATATACAGTGGCTGTCGGTACACTTTTAATGAGTCTTGATGTGTCTCCTTCAAGCTGCACAACCTAGAAACCAAATTCTTTCCCCAAACAGTGATAACTGGTAACTTCTTGTTTATAAGATGAAGAAAACTTGAATTACTCTGGGTTGCCAGACCAATATTTTAAGAATGCTTGATAAGGGCTGGGAAGATAGCTCTGAGGTCTAAGTACCTAGCTGGCAAGCGTAAGGACCCAACTTCAATCCCCAATATCATGTGCTGTGCAGGTCCCGAAAGTGGTGGTTCGCGCCTCTAATTCCTGTGCTGGGGAAGCTGAAACAGGAGGATCACTATGAGTCTGATCTGTGTAGTGAGATCCTGTACCAAATGAATAAATAAATAATTTTTTAAAAACATACTTGCTAAGAATAAAATCAGAATAAGATCTGTGGGCAAAAAATACAGAAATTTTCGTGTCTCAAGGGTTACTAATTTTTATGTTAAAATGTTTCAAAAGGCATCCTTTCCTCAGCTGTGCATTGTTTATTTTTTCTTGGAATCAGAGTGTCATTCTGAAAATAATTATTGAGCCATGAAATGTGTTCACTAAAATGTTATGTCAGAATAGGCCATTGGTCCAGGCATTCTGAGCCCAACAGCCTTGTGCACGTGCGTGGGTCGTACTCTGAAGCTTGGTACTGTGTCTCAGTTATGCATCCAGTGAGCTTGCGTGTATAAGTACAGGGGCTGTCACTAACACACTGAGATGGTGTGTCGTGCATTTCTTTTTGATTCCCCCTTCATAGCGTCGTGAGAGTGGCTCCCGCACAATAGTACAACAGATCTGGGAAGCACATCCTGTGGATGGCTGCCTCTTTGAACGCTAATTCTGGATCTAATACTCTGCAATTTTGTCGGAGGAAAGGAAATCCATTCTTTTATCCCCTTTCTAGCTGAATGTCTTCTTACCTGATTTCTTCTCGGCATCCTGTAATATATTCTAAGGTGAAAGTGCTGCGCTGGCTGGTTGTAGCTGTCTTTCTGAGTTGCCCCCAGAATGCTTCATGGTGCTGCGAGGGCCAGGCTGGCAGCACCGCAAGGGTTGTCCTGCTGTGGGCCCTGAGGATGGCTCACCTCTACTCAGTCCCCAGCTCAAATGTCATTTCCTTTTCCCAGGTGTTTCCTGTCCTTACAAAGAAGTCAGTCAGACTTCTCTTCACGTTCCCATTCTTAAATTTATTTAGGAATCAAGAATGCCATATTATAATCACTTGATGCTGTCAAGATTTTCATTAATAGGAGAAGAGCTCCTTCGCATCAAAAGGATATGATTGATCTTTGTACCTCAGTGCCCACTGAGGGCTGAGAACATGGCAAAAACATAGCAAATGTTAAAAGAACTGAAGAAATAGATGGGATTTTAAAAAAGCTCTGCACAGATATGCATGCAGTGTGTGTGTGCGTGTGTGTGTGTGTGTGTGTGTGTGTGTGTGTGTGCATGCATGTGTGCATGTGTGCTGCTGGGGTTGAACCTAAGGCTTTCGCGCTCAGCCTCATCCTCAGCCCTTACTTCTATGTTTTATGCTAAGGGAGGTCCTTAGTTGCAAAGCTGGACGGGCTGGTCTTGTGCTTGCAGTCCTCCTGCCTCAGTCTGCTAGGGTGCTAGGGTTACCGACATACACCGTCACACCTGGCATCCATTTTTACTTAAGGATCAATTAAGTAATATTCTAAAAATGCGTCTATAAACAATTTCCAGAGGAGCCTTTGCATTCTTTAAGAACATTCTTTTATCCTAGCTTTAGTTTAAATCCCTGCAGCACCAAGAAAGATTTATAGAAAAGCTTATATGTTTATAAGTACATGAAACTATCTGCTATATGACTCCTTTGAAATCTTTCCTGAAATATATGTAAGATTGAAAAGATTCAGAGTAACCACCAGTGTGCAGCTCATATTATTCTTCAAAAATTCCTTGTAGATAAAAGGATGTCAGTATTTTTCATAAAGTATTATACAACTTAAAATTTAAAAACAAATATTTCATGTAGGTCACTGAAATTTTAAAACCAGAACCACTACCATAAGTATTTCTAAATTTTGTTATGTCCAGTTTTCTTCTCATGTGAGATAACCTTAAGCAGATAAATGGAAAATTACATTAGCATAAATCATCCACAGATCTTTTTAAAGGATATTATGTAAACTTCTATTGGCATTTTTAAGTCTCAAGTCCTCAGCACTTAATCCAAGATGTTCCTATCTCAAGGGTTATTTGTACATATATACATTGTGTGTGTGTGTGTGTGTGTGTGTGTGTGTGTGTGTGTGTGTGTGTGCAGCTTCACAGATTCAGCTCAGGCCCACGGGCACGCTAGGCAGGAATTCTATCCCTGAGTTATGCCCTGAATGCTCAGCAAGTGGCTCGTTAGGCAGACATTAGTAGAGATATGTGATTGTCTGGTTTGACACACAGAATAAAAGCAGAATTACTTTCTTCTTCATATGAAAACCAGCCTTCTGCTTCCCCACTTGAACTCTCATATGGCCTGGCAGTGAAACCCAAGCGCGCTCTCCCTGCTGGCCTTGGCACTGGAGCTGGGCAGCAGACACACCTGCCCTGGCCACTGCAGTGCCTCTGGTCCACAGCCAGGCATTTTTGTTGCTGTTTTTGCTTATGCCTTTTGGTGACCAACTTCCCATCCACTAAGATCTTTAATTCATGAGCCATTGAAAGGTATAAATAGCGTCTTCACATAGTAGGAAAAGTTGCAAAGTCACTTCTATCTATGAGGTGTCAATGAAGGGCAGTGCTTTCAAATTTTTATCCATATTTGATGATTAAATACTCAGACACAAAGAGACCCTGGAAGTTCTTCATTGTAGATATTTTAAAAGTGCAAGTTTTGGCTTGAATAGAATAAGTCACTTTGGGGCTCAAGGCACAGTAATTACAGATAATTAGCTTGAACTTAATGCTAGAGCTGGAAAAAAATATAAGTGAGAATAGTAAGCAGAAATATGAGGTCTGAACACAAGTGTTAAAAGATTTTATAGGTGTACTCAGCTTAGAGGAACAAAAGTAAACATTTCTGACAACAAAAGTAATTGCTAGTGACATGGGAACCACAGCAAAGATGGCAGTGCCTGACAGAGTTATAATAAGATGCTGAAGTAATGTCAGGCACTGGTACAAATATTTTGAATTCATAAGAGCAAAAGGTCTACCAGCATGCAGATCCTGGGAGGGAGAACTGGCTGCTGTGGCTAAATGTGCACCAGCCTTCCTTTTGTCACCGAGCAGTTCAGAATAGTTTGAATCTCTCAGTGCCTGGCCCTTGGTTTTAAAGCCTGATTCTATTAATAGACCTGTTGTGTTCATGAGCAAAACTTTTTTTTGAGATGAAAAGCTACAAGCTAAACTTCATTAGTTATTATTCTTTTGGTTCATTGCAAAATTATGTGTCATCTGAATCTGCTATTTTTATTGGATTTAGTTCAGAGGACACTTTTATTAAACTGTTAAGTCTTTGGATGAGTATATATTCTTATCAGAGTCATGTCTAGGGACCAAATATGATTCCATACTTATCCTTAGAACAAATGGCAATCACCTTTTAAAAACTAAGCAAATCCCTCACAAGTAAATAAAATGCTATAATATCAAATCAAGTATTTTTTGTGGTATTACTCAATTTAATGGTATCTCATTCCTTGTCTTTAAGTTGAGTCTGGGAAGCTAGAAGAAACAGATGGTTTTCAGTGGACAGTGTCCCAACTGGAAGTGGTGCTATTCTGTAATTCCTGAAACCACTGAGAATGCAAAAAGAACCAGAATATGATGTAAGATAAGGTTCACAGCTTCTATGATGAAATTTGTTTGCTAAAAAGAGATTTCATATTCATTTATTGACTTAATAATTCAACACATATTTCTTGGAGCACCCGATTTGTTAAAGCTGTTGTTTTAGTTACTTTTCTTATTGCTGAGATGAGACACCCAGCACTCAGACTTAAAAAGGGAAAGGTTTATTTAGCTCAGTGTGCAGAGGTTTCAATTCAGAATTAGCTGACCCTACAGTAGGATGATGTGGCAGAGGAGAAATGGTTCATATCAGGCAGAAGGCAGTGAAGTAGCCATGAAACAGCATCAGCACACTGAAGCAGCCCCCCTTCTGTCCCTCATCTGCTGTCCCGGTGACTAGCCCTTAGGGCAGCACTCACACTCAAGGAGGCATGGGCGTTTTCCACTCCCAGGACTATGCCATTAGTGGACTAACTTAGTGGTCACACACTTTTGACCTCAGTGTCACATATTCTAGATCCAGCTGAACCCCAACAGTCCACATGAGGCTTTGAGGGGACAGGTAGATACAAGCCATCACAGGTGATTATAGGGATCTGGGAAGACAATGACAGACACAACAGTCATGGTATTTGACTTGGGATTTGTCCTGAGTATAAAGCAATAGATAAAACATTTTCTACACTGTGGTGTAAAATATACTAGAGGTTATAATATGAATATTATGTTACAGGAATTATAGAAATTATAGCACTTAAAAGGTGAGATTTACTCAGAATGAGAAATAGCTGTCACCAGAAGAAGGGAAGAAGTAACACTGCAGGTAGAAGCTTGTGCAGAACACGAGCTTAGTTTGGGTCCCCAATAGAGCACAGGATACCGGGGGCTTGTAACATGTCCCAGTGAGTAGCGGGAAATGGGACTCGAGAGGCAGATCAGCCTCATGGTGCAGAGTCCACTCAAGCAGAGGTGAGGCTTAGATCTACTTCAAGGGGAAGGAAGCTACCAACTTGCTTTAAAGCTGAGGAATATCATGGTGTGGCTTGTGTTTTAAGATAACTAATGAAGCTATAGAAAGTGGATGGAAAGGCGCTAATAGGAAAAAGGAGGACTAACCTGCCACTGATGCAGTGATAGAGCATGATATTGGAAAGAGAGTAGGTGTGGTACCACTTGGCTTCTCAGTCTCTAGGACTTCCGCATGGATTGCATTTTAAGATAAGGAAAAAGGAGAAGCTAAACATGTTTCTGGGCTTCGTGTTGCAGGCAGAGTGACAGTAGTACTTGCTGCAGTGGGGAGGAGCAGAGACGCAAGATTGGCTCCAGGGGAGGAAATGCAGAGGCTGTTTTGAACATATTCATTATGAGGCACCTCATTGCTTTGAAATGTGTATACAGGAAGGCCAGCCCCTGGCCCTGCTTATCGTCCCTCCCATCATAATTAGGAGCCAGCCTTCCAGTCAGAGTTGGAACAAGCACTTGTTCTGCCCTTGCTGTAATTGCTGCTGCAACCCTTATCCAAGAGAATGGAACTTTCTTAGCCTCCCTTTCATGTGTGAGACTTGCATAATAAGAGTACCTAGCTGACAGAGTTCTTTTAAGGATCAAGGAAGCTAATTCGTGGGAGTAAGGTCATTCATGCAGCATACTTCCTGTCTCTGGGGTAGACCCCGCAGGAGCTGGCCCTGCTGCTCCTGCTGCCCCTCTGAGACCTCAGATGGCTTTCTTTGCCTTTCCTTACTCTTCTTTTCATATTTTTGTATCTTTTCATTGTTTTTTCTCTTTCTCCTTGTTTTTCTCTGTCCCTTTCTGTGTCTTTCTCTGTCCTTCCCTTTCTCACTCCCTCTCTTCTTCCTTCTTTCTTCCTTTCCAGTTCTAAGGGTTGAACCTAGGGTTTTAACTCAGATACATCCTCAGACTTTTTTATTTTTATTTTTATTTTGAAACAAGCTCTACCTAGCTCACTAAACTACCCAGTCCTGGCTTGAACTTTGACCCTTGCTCAACCTCCCAGAGTGTTGCGAATACTTTTTTCCTCCTTGCCCCACTTTCTTCTCCGTTTCCGGTCTTCCTCTCAGCAGCTGTCTATGCAGTGTCTGTTTTAGAGAGGAGATGATAGTGTGATCCACACTGGTGAGAGTGCTCAGGCCATGAATCTTTCTGTCACACAGACTTTAAAGGCCATGCGTGTGTCTGACATTATTTTGTAGGTTGATGTAACATAAAAAAGATTTTCACTAAAAAATATTAAGGAGTGTTCTCTATGAAAAAATAACAAAATCTAAAAAATATATATATCTCTTGAACTCAGCTTGTATGTTTTACTTTTCTTCTCCAATGGCTAGAATTATAGATTGTATAGGCTTGGAGTTGAAAGTGAGTATCCCTGATTTTATCAAAATGCAGCATTTCAAAACATCTGAGTTTAGCAAATGAGAGTTTCTAATGATAATTTTGTTCAAAAATCTCTAACACACAGGATCCGAAAAGGCTGGAGACAGGAAATGGCATGTTTATTCAGGTCTTTCTTTCTTTCTCTCTTTCTTTTTAAATGTATTTAGTACAGGGTCTACACGGTATCATTACACTGATCGGACTCTTAATGATCCTCTTGTTTTTAGCCTCCCAAACGCTGGGATTACAGGTGCATACCATGACGCCCGGTCTTAGTCGCTATGTCAGTGCGCCCAGGCACCAGGGCTAGCACAGCATGCAGAAGATTGAACCCTGATCCCAGTGTCTGCCTAAGCAGGGGCTTTAATCCACCGAGCTATCTAGCTGGCCACACTCAGGTCTTGAAACCACCTAATGATGCTTAGTATAGAATTCTGCAGGTACTATGGTGGGCAGATGCCTCATCATGAAATGGCAAAGATAAAAGCAATTATATAAACATCCTTCTAGGAATATTTATAAATTTAAAGACTAAAAGCATTTCACTTGAAATTCTCTGTTAAGGTCATTAAAAAATTAATGCTTTGTATATATGGACATATTCCTTAAAAAGCCAAA
>PVKN010032973.1:0-12148 GCA_004027915.1 Capromys pilorides
GTGGAGGACACCTGTAATCCCAGCTGTTGGAAGACTATGAACAGGTGGATCACTGAGTTCCATCTAGTAAAACAATTTGTAACCAAAAGTTTAATCCCAAAGAGTCTCACAAAACACGTTACAAATGACAGCATGAAAAAAAAATCTTGCACAGTAACACAAATATTCAGTTCTATAATGCACCCTTGAGCCAACAGGACATTGGTTCTTTGAAGTCTCACGTTTCCAAATAAAGATACAAACAGCTATGTACTCGTGTGACCTAGCACAGGTTAACTCTCTTGAAATTTACCTGATTCTGTACTAACCAGGAAACCTCTGCCTAGGATAAAAACCGGTTCCATTTTTAAAACCACGCTCACCTGGGTTTGCATGTGGCCTTTATCTGTACCTGGTGGCACATCTGTGCACTATCATCTCAGCTATGAAACAGGTATTGTTCAAATTTTGCCAGTTTTGTTTCTATAACATTAGAATATCACACTTTAACTAGGCAGAGTTTAAAGGTTTATTTTCAGTCTGTGCAAGACTAAAGTTCAAAGCAAATTTAATTTTACTTAAGGGAACATTGTAAAGTAACACTTCTTGGTGTTACATGCCTGGTATGATCCATCTTAAACTAGGCAGAAAGACAATGTTGTGCGGCTGTTTGAAGACACAAAGGTGACCTGTTAGACCATCTTAAACACATATCAAGCTTATGAAGTCTCAAATAAAAGTTGGATTTTCTGCACATACTCTTGTCAGTGAAGTTAATTCCTATGCACCACTTCTCCTGCAAGCTGATCTTCTGTTTCCTTTCATTTGACCCAGATCAGCTGAGACCTAGAGAAGGATCGGGATGGCTTGTGATTTCTCTCCCTAGACAGTGATCTCTCTCTTCTCCTATCTGTAGAAAGAGACCTGCTGTAGCTGCAAGAGAAATTCCTCCTTCGTGGAGATCTGTGTCCAGCTGGGGGACTCCTCCTATGGTAATCATCTCAAGGGTGACAACTCCAAGAAGGAGGAGGGCCACAATTTCAACTTCTCTTTTCACCATTGCATAGTTCCACTCTGACAGGACATCTACATACTATTCTTCCGTCTAGCTCTCAGACATCATCAGCTCTGCCTTGGGGATCCTCAAATTCAACGCAGGCAAAGCCAGGAGGATTTCTGGAAACCCACACACGTGCACCCAGTGGATCTTCTCACTCCCCTCCAACTCAGCTCCTCTACACACACCCAGTTACCCAGCGCCCACGAAATGGTCTATACAGCATTTCTGATGAAAAATTTGGTAGTATGTGTTGGAAACTAATAGTGCTTATAGCTTTTGAGCCAGTAGTTTTGTTGGCCACTAAGTAAATATTTTCAGCAGTGATGACTTGTGCTTCCAGGGAAAAGTTGTTTTCTCTTTAAATAATTGTAAATGTGCCTCTAAAGTTGCTTCTGGTTTCCAAAAAGACCTTCCAGAGAGACTTGCAGGGACCAGCCAAGAGCTCTGAGTCCGATGCAGCGCTTCTGGTCTACAGTACACTTTGCTCGATAAAACCCTAAAGTCTCTTCTTGTCGTCTGCTGTGCCACTTGGAACACGCAATGTGTGAAGAAGCCTGATGTGAGCCCGAGGATGACCAGGAACGTGCCTGCGTCTGCGTGCGATGGTGCCCTCTCCTGCAGTCACGCGTGAGTCTCCCCAGCAAAGTCCCTGCTTTGTTTGCTTGCAGGGATGCTGCTTTAAGAATCAGCCCCAGCACTCTCTCGGTGTGCTGCAGTACACCTCCTAATCTTTTATCTTCCGGCTGAGGCTATTGGCTTTGCCCTCGTCAGGAAGCAGATGTGTAGTGTTTGGTTACACGTTCATTTGGAGTATTAATCCTGAGGAATTGGAAACATGGGCAAAAATCTTTGTTCAGTTATGTTAGTTGTAATATTAGCAATCACAAATGTTTAGTGCTGGAATTTTAGTGTGTGTGTGTGTGTGTGTGTGTGTGTGTGTGTGTGTATTTGTATGTGTATATTTCAGTATTAGGGATTGCACCAAAGTTTTTGCACTAAGCTACATCCCCAGCCCGTTTTTATTTTGAGATGGTGTCTCACTAAATTGTTATTTTATCTGGGCTGGGCTCAAACCGCTAATCCTTTCTTTTTCTTTTTTTAACTTTATTTATTTGTGTTATGACCGGCTAAGCCTGCCCTAGGGGTGGGGCTGGTGCAGCATATAGTGCCAGGGATTGAACCGTGGTCCCTGTGGTTGCCTAAGTAGGTGCTTTAGACCGCTGAGCTATCTCACTGGCCCAAACTGCTAATCCTTCTGCATCAGCCTCTTAGAGCACTGGGATTACAAGTATGTACCACCACACTTAGCTCTCAGAATAAAATGTTAAGTAAAGATAATCTCGATTTGGATTAAGAAAAATATGTATCCACTAAAATACATACATATAAGCATATATAACCATGGATACTTTAAGAAAATATATCAAATTATTAATTGTGATCTTCTCTGGCATTATTGGTGTTTTTATTTACATTTTAAATCTTTTCTGTTCTCTGAAATTTCTATAATGCTCATGTATGAAATCCAGGTATGGTGGCAAGCACCTATAATCCTAGCTACTTGGGATATTCAGGAGGCTGAGGCAGGAGGAACACTTGAGCCCAGAAACTTGAAGCCAGACTGGGCATAGTGAGACTCTATCTCAGAGAGAGGGATGAGGAGAGAGAGATGGTGCACAAGGGAGAAAAAAAGAAGGAGCGAGGGACAGAGACAGAGAGAGCAGGAGAGAGATCTTTTTAATTTTTTTTTTTTTACTTTTTAAAGACAGTACAAATTACAATTAAAACAGAAAATTTAAAAGTGATACAGAATTTCACTTAACAAAGTAGTAGGAATTTTACAGTATTTGCTGTAATGCATAGTGGCATCTCCCAAACAGTTATTCATATTATCAGGTATGTGCATGTAAAATTGAAGAAAAGAGAGAGAAAAAGGAAATGTGTAAGAAATTAAGAAGAGAAAAAAGTACAAAAAATTAAAAAAGGAGACAAAACAAATTAAAGCATTAACTTCTCCATTCCACAGATCAGCAGAAATGCACAGTACGGTTGTCCAAAGCATCCTGCTTACACTCATAATCTCTTTCCCCCACATCCTCTCCTGTCCTTCTCAACTCAGTAACTCTTTCCTTTTGATTAAGCTCATTCCCTTTCCCCGGTATCTATTGTACCTTTAGATTCCATATTCGTCTTTCAGGTTCTCACACTAAGGAGACAATATGATGTTTGCACATGCAGGTTTGATTTATATTTTTAAAGAGTATGCTTTCTAGTTGCATCCATTTACCAACAAAAGACTCAAATTTATCCAGAAAGCATTTTTTAAAAATGTATTTGGCACAGAGTCTCACTATGAAGCTCCTGCTTTCAGCCTCCCCAGTGCTGGGAATACAGGCATGCACCACTACTCCCTGACTTGGTGACTGGCTCAGTGTGCCTGGAGGCAGGGCGGGCATGGCATGTGGTACCTGGGATTAAACCTCAGCCCCTGCACTTACCTAAGGAAGTGTTTGGTTTGCTGAGCTATCTTGCTAGCCGAGAGAGAGAGAGAGAGAGAGAGAGAGAGAGAGAGAGAGAGAGAGAGATTTTTTAAAAATGGGCTCTCTGTTTGGCTTTATACAAATTTGAAGCAATGCTTCCTTGGATGGCTGCCCAATGAAGTTATCATCCTTTAGTGCTGCAGTGTGAATTAATCTTTGAGTCTGTTAATTTGTACCTAAGGGAATGACCCATGGTGGGATATACAGAGAGGGAAAGTACACAGAGGCAGGATCCCATATGCCTTTAGCATTTGGTGAGCTTTCTTCCAAAAAATGAAAGATAAAGCCAAGTGTGGTTGCACTTTACTCTAATCCCAACAATTTAGAAGGCTAAAGCAGGAGGATTACAAATTCAATCCCAGCTTGGGCAATTTAGTGAAGCCCTGTCTCAAAATAAATGTATTTTATTTTAAAAAAAAAAAAAAGAAAAAGGAGATGTAGCTCAGTGCAAAGGTCTCGTGTTCTAATCCCTAGTACCTAAATAAATAAATGAATTAACAAAACATAAATATTTAACAATTGGGTTGGTTGGTGCAACCCAGTGTGAATTATATTAATTTTTTTCTTCTGATTTGAAAGAATTTAAACTTTTTTGTGGGTTTCTGAAAGGGCCATGGCCGTAGCACTGCGATAGCATGTGTAGTGCAGGAGGTGGCCCTGCGTCAGGAGCAGAGTTCAGGAGCTGGGCCCAGGGATGGAGGGCGTGCTGCAGGGAACCAGCAGGATTCTAAAGTTTCAGGATGGAACAATGCCTTCTGCTCTTTTAGCACCTTGACCAGCTATAACTTATTGTTTGTCCTTGTGACAACAACCCAAATTTCAGTTACTTGGAAGTCCTCCCTGAGCCCTTCTTGGATGCATGTGTCATGTTCTGAGACTCCATGCTGCCATTCTGGGTGACTTTCTGGGGTAAGGGTTTGACAAGAGGCAGGTAACAAGCAGGGGCTTCAGTGGTGGGACATTCTCTAGTGTAGAATTTGGGAGGGGAGATATTACTGTTTAGATCAATGTTAGGCGACTCCAGAACACACAGTAGGAGGTGTCCTAGATCCCAGGGGTGTGAGCTAGAACTATGGATTTGGGACCTCAGTGGGTAGGAGGTGGCTGATGACATGAGCATGGAGAATGAAGAGAAGTTGCGTAAGAGAATTCCTGTAATGCTGCAGAGGACATCAGAGAGCCTTTGTGACCAGGATGACAAAAATCTAGATTAGTTACACTTACTAAGAGAAATTTAAACTGTGAGAATAAATTAATGAAGGGAAACGAGGCGCTCAAAGATTCCCAGCTCCAGACACACCTAAAGAATCCAAAGGCTTTAAAGTATGTCCTGAAAGAATCCTCTCTCCTTTAGCCACAGGGCTGAGATTACAGAAACCCAAGCAGAGGCCCTCACAACCTGATAAACTAAAGTATGTGTGAGTTCAATGCACAGCGTTGGAGGTATTTGAAGGAAAGGTGAGGGCCCTGACGGGAAAGGAGTGGGACCCTATAAACTGGGATGAAGACATTTGAGAAGATCTGGATGAGGCTGAGGACATTGAGCTCCTAGACTCTAATGGGATTATTGTGCCATACAGATTTCCTTACTCACCTTGGCAAGGGAATTCCTACCCACACCACCATAGCTTTGGCCTCTCTTCCACACCTGAAGAAACTAATCCTGTGTTGACCAAGTGTGTTAATGCTCACATTCCTCAGGACCTGTGCCCTCCCCCTGCTTCCATCTTCAGGCCTCTAACCAGGCTCCTAAGGGTCAGATACATAGTGTGAGCCATCAAGAGGTCTGCTATCCTCACAAAAAACTCAAGAGTTGTCTACCTCTTATAAGCAGACTTTGGTTAAAGAGTGTGGGAATGGATTTTAAGGTTGTGGGATCATGGTGGCAAAAATGCACGCCTGCACCAGGTTGAGTTTGTTGATATGGGCCTGTAGTTGATAAGGGTCTATTGAGTAGAGATTCTGAATATCATACTGCAGCTCATGGAGTAAAAGGTGTCCATAGTTTATATGGCTGGGTGGCGGAAGTATGGATCAAAAGATAGCCCACTGCAATTGAGTTAGAGATGCTTGGTAGTTTGTGGTTTACTACTGAGGAAGGGATTCAAAGGCTTAGGGAGATGGCAGTGCTGGCATGGATTTGTCGTGTGAAATCTAGTTCTCCACACTGGGATGACCCAGAAGACTTACCCCTCACTAACACCATGAGAAGCAGGTTTATGGGGGGAGCACCCACGTTGCTCTTCTCTGCATGCCAGACTTGACAATGAGGACCATGGTTACTCAATTGGGCAACAATTAAGCCAATGGTTTTAATTGGGTTCCTGAGCCGCAAGCATCACGTAGCAGCGCTTAACTGCCTAAAGCAATGTGATGCACTTATAGTGTACAGCAGAAGCAGGGCAAAGATTGGGGTGGTCTGCCGTGTGTAGGCCTGTGGCGCTGGCTGGCTAGCCCTGGTGTTCCCAGAAGTAAGGTAAAGTTTTCACTTAGGGCAATCACTACATTTTTACAAGATTTGTATAAGTGAAAAAATTTAAGAGCAATGAACAGAGACCTATTTCAAATTACAGCAAAGAATTATGGCCCCTTGGCTAGTTCCTGGGCTTGACCTGGTTTGCACACCCAGGAGTTGCCAGGTCCCCTTGCGGAGGACACTGGTGTGTACCACCCAACATTTTCTTTTAGTTTTTTTCTTTTTTTTTTTAGGCAAGGGTCCACAGGGTATTCAGGGTCTCACTACCAGATTGGACTCCTACTGACCCACCTGTTTACAGCCTCCCAAGAGCTGGGATTACAGGCTTGCACCACCGCACCCAGTCTCAATTGCGTCTCAGCCTGCCCCATGGGCGGGGCCAGCATGGTGGGCCTGGGGATTGAGCCCCAGCCCCTGCACCTGCTTGCGGGCACTTTAATCTGCTGAGCTATTGAGCTTTCAATTTTATTTTTTAAAAATATTTTTATTAGTACATATTTGTCACACATCTTGATCACATTCATCATAAAAAAAATCATACCTGGACATAATATGTTATAATTAATTTTTTTATTCCCATTCTTTCTCCGCCCCTTCAATACTTCCCCTCCTCATTTACAAAACTTTGTTTACATTTTCTTCCTTTTATGGCCCTCTCTTCTTCTCTTTCCCTCCCTCCTCTCTCCCTCATTCCCCTTCCCATTTACATATATTCTTTCTCCTTTCTCTGTTATGTTCCTTGTTTATCCTTTGGGTTTCTCACATGGGAGAAACAATGTGGTATTTAAACTTATGTCTTTGATTTCCCTTTTTCATTTTATTTTATTAGTACAATTTATAATTCATGTATTTTGCAGTCATCTTGGGGAGTGGTTTCCTGTACATATTACAGCTTTTTTTTTTTTTTTCTGGCTCAGCCCACCCTGGGGGTGTGGCTGGTGTGACATGTGGTGCTGGGGATTGAACCATGGTCCTTGAGCACTTGCCTAAGCTTGCCTAAGCAGGCGTTTTAGACTGCTGAGCTATCTCACCGGCCCCATATTACAGCTTTTTAAAACTCCCCTTCCCTCTTTCTCCCTCTCCCCCTCTTGCTCACCAATCCCCTTTTTCATATTTGTTGATAGATTTGTCTTAGCACATGTTATTGCTTATAATGCTTGCATTGGTTGGAGTTGTTAGGTTCCTGTACATGGCATATCTTTATTCCTCCCATTTCTCTCCTCCTTTGCCTCATGCTCCTTTACTTGTTCGCTTGGACCATTTCTCTATTGGATGAGATCTGTCCCTTTGTCCTTTCCTATCCATCTTTTATTATTTTCTCTGTACTTTGTCTTACTCAAATGAGGGATATTGTATGGTCTTCAAGCTTGTGTGTTTGATTTATTTTACTCAGCATTGTTTCCCCAGCATATCCATTTTCCTATAAATGCCTCAAATTTATCATTCTTTATAGCCAAATAGTATTCCATTATATATAGATACCATATTTTGTTTATCCAATCATATGTTCATGTGTATACAGTCTGCTTCCAGGATTTAGCAGTTGTGGTGCTGTAAACATTGCTATGTAAATGTTGCTGCAGTATGAGGACTTGGGCTTTTTGGGAAAGATACTTAGCAGAGGGCTACCTGGGCTGTATGGAATTTCTAATATAAATTCTTGTAGAAATCTCCATACCAATTTCCATAATGGTTGCACTAGTTTGCATTCCCACCAACAACATAGGGGAATTCCTTTTTCCCCATAACTACATTAGCATTTCTTTTCATTTGATTTTCTAATGATGGCTATTCTTTCCAGAGTAAGATGAAATCTTAGTGTTGCTTTAATTTGAATTTTTCTAATCACCAGAGATGTTGGACATTTTTTCCCATACATTTTTTGTCCATTTGTATTTTTTTCTGTGTGATGTGCATTAATTTCTCTAGCCTATTTCTTGACTGGGTCTTTAATTTTAGGTGGTTTAAATATTTTAGTTCTTTTATGTTCTATATATGAGTCCTCTGCCTGAGGATTAGGTGGCAAAAAAATCCTGTATGCTGTCTCTTCACTGACTGAATCTTTTGCTGTATAGAAGCTTTTGTCTGATGTAATACCATTAGTTGATTCTGGCTATTTCCTGTGTGGTTGAAGTTCTGCGTAGATAATGCTTTCCTACTTTTCTATCTTCAAATGTTCTTCCTATTTTATCTTCCAGAAAGTTTGCTGGTTTTCTCCTAATGTTTAGCTCTTTGGTCCATTTTTATTTTAAGTTAGCATATGGTGGGAGATCAGGTTCCAAATAACCTGATTTCCCAACACCACTTGGTGAATATGAATAGGTCATCTTCCCTCCACCTTATGCTTTTGGATCCTTTGTCAAGATCAAGTAGTTGCATATGTCTGGGAAGGCTTCTGTGCCCTAAGTTCTGTTCCACTGAGCGTCATCTCTGTTTTTGCTCATTACCATGCTGTTTTTGTCACTATTGCTTGGCAGCATAGCTTGCAGCCTGGCATTGCTGTACCACCTGCTTTGCTCTTACTGCCCCAAATTACTTTCATTACTTGGCACTTTTTCTGGTTCCATACAAATGTTAGGCTGTAAAGTATGCTATTAGTGTATCGATTGGGCCTGCATTGAATCTGCATAACAGTTTTGGAAGTGTGGCCATTTTGACAATATTTGCTCTGCCTACCCACAGGCAAGGGAGCTCTTTTTATTTTTCTCTTTATTTTCCTTCTTCAGAGTACTGTAGCTTTATTTGCACAGGTATTTGATTTCTTTAGTTTGATTAATTCTTAAGTGTTCATTTTTCCTGAAGCAATTGTGAATGTTTTTGCTTTCGTAATTTTCTTCACATCTCATTCATTGTTTTGCTACTTTTTTTTTTTTTTTGATACCAGAAATCGAACTCAGGACCTTGAGTTTACCTGGCAAATGCTTGTTTTTTTAATTGTTTTAAATTTTTATTACTTTTTAATATGAAATAACATTGAGACAGTTTCAAAACACATTAGTAGGACAGTCACAATAATCAATACAATGCATATTGTTGTCTTCATAGTAGTTGTTCAGAGCACAAGATGCAGACATTATCACTTTTCTAAACACTATAGGTACAAACATTTCTTCTCATTGAACTAAGAGAAAGTAGTTGTATACATAGACCAATATTCCATAGTAGCAGTGGGTTATTGGCAGAACTGGCAATGTCAGAAGCAGCTGACTTGAGCCTTTTACAGTTCAGCATACTAATCTGGCTTTACTTTTTATGCCTCATGGTTAAACTTTTCTGCTTGGTGGTTAAATCCAAGTTAAAGCAAGACCTATATAACAGAACATGTAAATTTCGTATCTGACAAGGTCAGTCAAATCCCCTCAGGATTTACCTTAAAACCATGTACAGCGTTTTGTAGAACTTTTGTCAGTGTCAGCCATCTGGATGAGTCATGGCCATTATTTGACCAGTTTGCTTTCTGTGAAAGCTAAGAGAATGTTTTCTCTCTAGGTGACTCTCCTTAGGCACTCTACATCACTGATCATTTCCTATGTGGCTCCATAATCTCCTTGAACAGAAAATTTGGGACACCACTGAGTTATAGGTTGTTACAGTACAGGTTTTCTTATGCCCTGAGTCCTCACTGACCTTGAAGAGCTAGGGCCAACATATTGGCTATCCTTGTAGCCCTTCTTTTTCTCTAATTTTTGGTCTGCAAATTTAGTTCTTAACCCTCCAGAAGAGAAGCTTAGTGATACTATTACTCTATAACATAGGTACTTGATCTTATCATCACTGTCTTTCTAAACATTAAATGCATTAGATTTAACATGGAACCAGTATTTTCCTTTAATCATTGATATTCTAAAAAATTCCCATAGAATGTGATTTAAAAAAACCTGTTACACTTTTTTAGGCAGAAATTTAGAAATCTAAGATATACAGAATTGTAGCAGGTCAATCCTATGGCATTTTTCCTTGTCTTATTTTGTCTTTAATTAGCCTTTTTTGTTTTCTTTTAGAACAAACATTTACTTGAGAGAGAGTATAGCAATAGTTGAAATTACCTTAGAAGCAGCACACATCTATAAGACCAGAATGACAAGCATTCCAAGCATGCTTTTGGTCTTACATGTTGCTACTCTGAGTGTCAAAAACCTTTTGGAGATTCTTAGGACCATCGTCTAATTTATCCTGTGTACATAAGTACATGGTTTTTCCCCTGCCAGCCAGGCAAATGCTTGTACCACTGAGTTGTATCCCCAACCTTTATCCTATTCATTGGTGTATGTATGTATGTATGTATGTATGTATGTATGTATGTATGTATATATGTATGTATATATGTATTTCAGTTCCAGGGATTGAACTCAGGACCCTGCATTTGCCAGACAAGTGCTTATTCTACTGAGCTGTCTCCCTGGCCCTTTTTTAAAATTTTATTTTATTTTATTTTAGAGAAGGGTCTACAGGGTGTTCAGGGTCTCACTACTAGATAGACTTGTAGTGATCCACCTGTTTACAGCCTCCCAAGAGCTGGGATTACAGGCGTGTGTACCACCACACCCCAGTCTCAAATGCCATCTCAGCTTGTCCCTTGGGCGGGGCCAGCATGGCAAGCCTGGAAATCAGACCCCTGGGTCCTGTGACTGCTTCCAGGTGCTTTAATCCTCTGAGCTATTTGGCCACCTCCCATTCATTGTTGGTGACCCAAACACTAATGGCTTTTGTGTTTTGGCTGTATACACTGGTAGTTTGCTGAAATTAGTTATTAATGCTCTAAGAGTTTCTTGGTAGAGTCTTCCAGTCTTCCATGGAGAGTATCATGCCATCTTCAAATAGTGATGATTTGAATTCTTCCTTTCCTATTCTCTCACCTAATTGACTCTAGCTAGTGTTTCAAGTATTATGTTGAATAGCAGAGGTGGTGGTGTTCATCCTTGTCTTAGTACTGATTTGAGGGGGAATGTTTTCATTTTTCCCCATTTAGTATGGTGCTGGCTGTTGGCTTACATAGATAGTCTTTATTATACTCAGAGGGTATACCATTCTTTAGGGTCTTTATCATGAAGAGGTGCTGAATTTTTTTTTGTTTTTGGAAGTCTATTCTGCATCTATTCATATGGTCATGTAGCTTTTTTTAAAAAAAACCTTGATCCTGTTTATGTGATATGTTACATTTATAAACTTATGTATGTTAAACTACCCTTGCATCTATGGGGAGAAACCTACTTGATGATGGTGTATCAATTTTTTGACAATATGCTGCACTGTATTTGCAAATTCCATGCTGAGAATTTTTGCATCTATGTTCATTACAGAGATTGGACTATGTTCTCTTTTTTAGTTGGGTCTTTATGTGGTTTTGAGATCAAGGTGATACTGGCTTCCATAAATGAACTTGGGAACACTCTACCCCTTTCAATTTCTTTGAGTAGCTTAAAGAATATTGGTGATATAACAACATTAATGGTTTTGTAAAGTTCAGCTGTGAATCTGTCTGGTTCTGAAAAAAATTTTTTAAATACATTTAGGACAGGGTCTACAAGATCTCACAGCACAGATTGGTGGATTTGTAGTGATCCTCCTGCTTTTAGTCTCCCAAGCGCTAGGATTGCAGGTGCATACCACCATGCCCCGTCTCAGTCACAGTCTCAGTGTGAATCTCAGTCTCCATGCCTGCCTAAGTTGAGAATTATTTAGTAGGTACATTCTTTATTATAGAGTTAGTTTCATCAACCAATAGGGCTGGGAGTGATCGACTACCAAAACTAACCCAAGAAGACGTAACTACACTGAACAACCCAATTACAAGCATTATTTTCATCTATTTATTTGCCATTTGTATTTCTTTCCTCAGACTTTTATATTTATCTCAGATACCCATTTTTAGATTGGGTCTTTAAATTTGGAGGTCTTTTTTAAAAATAATATATATTAATCCTTTGTCTGAGGAATAACTGATAAAGATTTTTTTCTTTATTCTTTGGGCTGTCCCTTCACTCATTTGGTGATTTCTTTTGCTGTGGAAAAGCTTTTTACTTTGATGTGATCCTAGTCCTTGATGCTTTGTAATATTTCCTGTGCAATCATGGTGTGTTTATGAAGTCTTTG
>PVKN010032974.1:0-12163 GCA_004027915.1 Capromys pilorides
TCATCAAACATTTAAATCTCTGAAAACAGAAGATGAAAAGAAAATATCCAGGGTAGGAAGAAAAAAAATAAGAAAACTATCTTCATGCCACAACTGCAACACCAGACTCTTAAAACTAACATGGTGTACTACCTATACTGATCAGAGAACAAGGAAAACTAATCAAAACCATGATTGCCTAAAAGTGAAATACTGTTACCCTGTTTCTCAAAATATAAAGAAAATGGGGAAAAGAATAAGACGAGGAAAAGACAATCATCAAAAGCTCTGATCTGTGGTCACACTTCTTCCAAAGCAAAACAAAAAGTGATATATAGTTCAAGAACGATGTATGAGTACATAAAATTTCCCAAATCTGCAAGACATAAAGAGCTGGCGTAATGGATCAGAGACCATTCTCTTCTTCCCTCAAAGAGAGTGGATACAGTTTTTTTCTGATTAAGTATAATGCAATGTGCGTGCTCTTTGTACAGAACACAAACGTCACTACCCTTCCACACATCTATGTATACAAGTGCGTTAGTCACACACAACTTTACATAGTGGGGAACGGTCAAGGCTTTTAAAACTTAAAAGCAGAGTTAAGTGAGCAAATACAAGTTTAGGAAAACATGGATTTCGTCAGACAGTAATCATAACGAAGTTTCACGGGCAGAGTAGAATGCACCTCTGAATCTGCGGTCGCCTTCCCAGGACCGCTAGCTAGAGAGCGGTCCCGAAAACAAACACAAACTGTACACAGGCTCGGCTTCTACGCAAAAACTGACAGCGTCTTAGTTCTTCAAGACACAGTGGGCACACAAGTGAGAATCCGTTTCTCCGGATTAGCAGGGCCGAAGCCAAGGTGTATTTCTGGAGGCAGAAAGGACCTGGGAGGCTAGAGGGTAAAGCTAGGCTTTTCTGACGCGAAGACGCGAGGCTCGCGGAGGACGGGTAACCTGTGCGGCCGCCAGTCCCGGACCGGCCTCCCACTTCTGCCCGCCAAGGCGCTTACCAGACCCGCCGCCATGTTCTGGCCCCGTTCGGCCCGGGCAGTCGGGCAAAAGACGAAACTCAAGCTGGCGAAGGCGCAAGGAGGCCGAGCACAGATTCAGTCGCCGGGCTAGCAGCAGGCAGTAGCCCAGAAAAGCCCCAGAAGGGGACCAGCGGCGGACGCTAGGGGTCCGACCGCTAGAAGAGCGCCTCAGAGCTCCACCCCACGAGCTCCGCCCTCTGCACGCTGGGCCCCTGCGCGCCCTACGAGTTTGAAAGGGGGGCGCGTGCGCAGCACCGGCCGCGCCACCCAATGGGAAAGCAGCCGTTAGGGGCCCGCCCCTTCCAACGGCAGCCAGCGGCTTCCGCTCGGATTCGCTTCCACTTACAGCCCGGTTGACCCTGTTCCTTGCGGGTGGTGCGGGCTGAGGGCTGATCTTGCGTGCCACTGCGCTTTGAGCCCAGCGTAAAAGTCAACAGTTCTTTGTGGAATAATAATACTCGGAAGGATCAGGGATCACGGTCGCAGGCGACGATTGGAAGAGGAAGATTACCTCGTGCAGATCGTCGGCCACGCCCAGTTTCCCTGACAACCGTAGTTGGGATGACTTGGGTTCTTTTTCAAGAGGCTAATACTGTGTATTTAATGGGACATTGCCCGCGAAATGGTCTGCGCTAGTAGCTATTCTTGAAGTCTAATTTCTGAGAAGATTTCCGCAGTGCTTTTGCTCGAGCGGCCGCAGCTGAAGCCTAAAGCGCGCTATGGGAACTCCGGGCCTCTGCGCGAGCCGCCCGGCCGCGTCCACCTGCCCCGCCTCGCTGCGAGCACGAGCGTGCCCGTCGTCTTTCACGAGTGACTTCAGGAGGTGGTGCACCCACTGAGCGCCGTGCGGCAGAAAAGCTGGCTCCTAATTGTTCCCCTTACTAGGCAGATGTGGCTCCGAGCAGCTTGTGGCCCTCCCCCAACGTCTAAATGCCCGAGGGGGCTGAGCCTGTCTCCGCGACGCTTAGGCAGCCCGGGCAATGCCCCTGAGATGCTCAGAGCCGTGATTTCCTCTGTGCTCTTCCGTCGTCCCCACTGGGTCGTACACCAGGTTCATCTGCTGAAGACCGCAAGGTGTCGCTGCAGTATCTAGCAACAAACCATCCCGTACAGGATTAGAGATGAGTTTATGAGCGAGGACTGGAGAGAGCTCAAACTAAAGCCAATAGAGTGAATAACTTCAGATTTAAAGGTCCCAAATTTAAAACAAGTGAAAAACACCAAACGCCTCAAAAAAAAAAAAAAAAAGTAAAATTAGTCTGGTGCTTTGTCAGAAATTATTGTACAAATAATTAGACTATAATAAACTGAAATCAGTATTTCATAATTATCAAATATTCCTTAATTCTGATCCCAAACACTATTTGGTGATAGTCTGTGTATTAAAGAGAGAAAAGTGCTGGAGATGTAACTCTGGTAGAATGCTTGATCAGTGTGTGTGAGGTGCATAACAAGAATTGTGCACCAAGAAACCTGAAGCCTGGCTGGCTGTCAAGGACAACATTGTGGCACTTGTCCTGATGTTTTTATAATGATATACTGGAAATCTAAATTAGATGCCCTGAAGATTCCTTACCTTACTAGTGTGTGATTATGAACCTGTGTCTTTTATGATTTAACCAAAAATTACATGAAAATTGAAAAAATTTCTTATTGAATAAATTGGCTATTCAGAAATTGAACACATGGGGGCTGGGGAGATAGCTCCGTGGCACAAGTGCCTGCCTCGCAAGTGTAAGGTTGTGAGTTTGAACCCCAGTCCGGCAAAAAAAACAAGAGCAAATGCCTTTGTGGTTGGGGAGATAGCTCTGTGGCACAGTTGCCTGCCTGGCAAGTGCAAGGTCATGAGTTTGAACCCCAGGCCTGGCAAAAAAAAAAAAAAAAAAAAAAAAAAAAAAAAAAAAAAAAAAAAAAAAAAAAAAAAAAAAAAAAAAAAACCCTGTTTGCGGAAATTGAACACATAGGGGGCCGGGGAGATAGCTCTGTGGCACAAGTGCCTGCCTGGCAAGTGCAAAGATCATGAGTTTGAACCCCAGTCCCACAAAAAAAAGAAAGAAATTGAACACATACTTAAAAGATACAATGTTTTAATATGCTGTCACCTGTTAAAACCAAAAGTTTTTTTATTTAGTACAAGGTCTACAGGGTATCACTACACAGATAGGACTTCCAGTGATCCTCGTTTTCAGTCTCCCAAAGGCTGGGATTATAGGTATGCCTACGGGCCACCACACCCCGTCTCATTTGCCATCTCAGATATCCGGGGTGGGACTGCTTTATCTCACTGAGCTATGTAGCCAGCCCAAAACCAAAATTTTAATTTAAGTATTTTTTGATAGAGGAGAAGTTATGAACTGTGAATTAGGTAGGTCTAAACTGTTCTATACTCCACTATGCTGTTGTTGGGTATTAAATTACTTATTACTCTATTCTTTTGCCTGTAAAATATTAAAACGTTGAGATGTTTTGACTAAAATTCCTTTAAAGATGTAAGCACAGAGAGCTGGCAACATAATGAGGACTCATTCATTAAGACAGCATTTTCTTTTTCACTGCACCAGTTTTCCCATCCATATTATATACTATTTAGTGTTGTGACATCAGGAATTCATAATAAACTAAAATATATTGCATGCATACTACCTGCTAGGACCTCTGAATGTTCTACATATCTTTGAAACATTTAGAGTATCTGTGGAGATGTAGATGTAGCTCACTGACAAGCATAAGGCCAAGAGTTTGATTTATGGTACCCCCCCCCCCACAAAAAAGAAATCTCTGTGCAAGAACTGTTAACATCTCTTACAGACAGGGCAATGGAACAGAAACTTAAATCGTTTGCTCAGAACCACACCATCATTAAATGGTGGGTATTAACCCAATAATTCTAACTAGAACTCCAGTGAGAAATTGTAATAGTGCAAATAATAGATGTAAAATCTTACATATAAAATTATGAGAATAAAATTGTTTCAGTTTCAACTGTACCAGTCCTGTTACAGTACTTAGTAGCACCTGCATATTGTTAATATTCTAAAATAGGGTTATGGGCCTGGGGAAATAGCTCAGAGTCAAAAGTACCTATGTGGCAAACACAAGGACATGAGTTGTCCCAGCCCCCAAGCCATACTGTCCCAGAACCCCAGGTGTTCCATGTCACCTTCAGGTTGACCAAGGCCATCACTCAGAAGGCTGAGAAAAAAGGATGGCTGAGAGTTCGAGATTAGCCTTGGGGCTACAAGAGTGATCACAAGGCTGGCCCAAACTGCATAGCAAGTCCCTATCTCAAAAAATAATTAAAATAAAATAGGGTTGTTCAAAACCTAACACACTGATCATGGGTGTCTTGGTTTCCAGTAACTGTAAGCAATAAATATTTGTCTTTTATATTAAGTAAATAATATAATGTAGGGGCCGAGGAGATAGCTCCATGGCATAAGTGCCTACTTGGCAAGTGCAAGGTCATGTGTTTGAACCCCAGTCCCACCAAAAAATAAATAACAATAATAACAATAATAATAATAATAATATAATGTAGAGTAAGGTTACTAATTTGTGGGAGAATAATAATTTGTTTAAGAAAACAAATTTGTTTTTGTAAGTCTTCCAAATAAGAAAATACCTCTACTATGACAAGTGATTACATCTCAACTTTTCTTCCACAACTAGTTAAGTAGGAGGTGTTTATGTCTATCAGTCTGTAAAGGTACATGTAATTAAATGTATAAATTGTGAAAATTAAGATGAATGGAAAGTAGAAACTTAATTTACTTATAATCATAATTTCAAATTTATAAATGTCAAAACTATTTGGAAGAGTTTAACTTAGACTTAATTACTTTTTTAATGTATTTAGTACAAGGTCTCACTACAGAGATAAGACTCATAGTGATCCTTCTGTTTTCAGCCTCCCAAATACTGGATTACAGGTACATGCCACCACACCCAGTGTCAGTTGCTGTCTCAGCACATGGGAGTGGCAGGGCCAGCACCAGCACTGCATCTGGTGCTGGGAATCCAACACCCTCCCTGCATGTGCCTAAGCAGGTGCTTTAATCCACTGAGCTATCTAGTTGTCCCTTAGACTTGATTTCTACAGATAATTTATGGGGTTTTAGCCTGAACTGCCTAGTGAGACCCTGTCTCCAAAAAAAGACCAGAAAAATATGTGTTTTTTCATTTATATGGCTTCTTCAAGAAATGGATTTCACATCACATAAATATTCACAAGTGAACTACTTAAAAATAAGTCCATACTCAGCCAAGGATGGCAGCATATACCTATAATTCCGTTAACTAAGAGGCAGAGGCAGGAAGATTGCAAGTTTGCGTACTACCTTGGCAACTTAGCAACTCACAGGACTCTAAAAATTTAAAGCAAAGACTAGATATGTAGTTTTAGTTCATGCCCCAGTACCCAAACATCACATATTCAATCCTATGGCATTGTTTGGCATAAGCATCTGGCCTTATAAGTGAGTAAACAAATTCAGTTACTTTGATGTAAGGATCTATTGGCAAGAAATGGCAGCAAGAATGAGGGAAAGATAGACAAGAAGTCAAGAGCTGGATTGGATGGGGGCCCATCTGCCTGATTGGTCTGCCTGACTTGTGGAGCAACAGTATGGACATTTATTTATACCTTTGCAAAGTTAGTAACAGGTGACACAAGGTGGCCTAGTGACTAACAGCTGACATTAATCAGTCAGAATACTTATCTCAGGACTGAGCTAGCTTGACTGCTTTAGGCATTGAGGCCTAGTCCTGCTTTCACACATTCGACTGATTTTCCTGCTTCTGTGGCTCCCAACACTTGGAAATAGTGGGTATATCACAGCAATGAAAACACCGACAATATGGATGATTCCCAAAGGCACTTTACTAAGAGAAAAGTCAAGTATAAGTGATGATGTGAAATCAGATCACTTCAGGAATGAGGAAGCTGCGAAGGCACACAAGTAAACTTTTTCAGTGACAAATACTTTGTCCTTGCAAAAAGAGCAGTCTCCGTTTTGGCTGTGCCTGACTCTGTTTCCATGTATTGATATCTACAGAGCTGGCTAGGGCATTTCCTTATCCCTTCAGTTGGCTTTAAGCCATGTATATTGGTCCAACTAAGGTGCTGGTGGTAGTCTCTGAAGATGGCAGGCACACTTCCCCAGAGCTCCCGCTTGCTGCTTTATAGTGTGAGAGGGTCAAGATGGAATGAAGAGCCAATGCTTCTTGCTGTCAGCTGGGATCAAGCCCCGAGATAGGGGCTATGATTTCCTGGAGCTTCAAAGATTGCACATCAAAGCTGAAGCACTGACCCCAAAATATTAGATACTATCACAACTGTGTAAAGCAGATTACTCTGCGTATTCTCTGCAGAAATGTAGAAGTAAATGCAGGCCTTCTGCATAGCCCAGCTCACAGCACTCATCTGCTTCCTACCATTCTTATAGTCATTCATCCTCAGTCCACTCCTCTCTTCATGAACAAATAAAACCCGGGTTTGGCCTTGGGTCCAGGACTTTGTTCCAGATAACCATTGCCATGGCTGGACTTAGGACTCCCTGATTCTCCAAAACTATAAATATGAATTAGTGTCTTTTTTCGTGCCGTGGGTTACACTGGAAGTGGTAGATTGGAATTAACCTGACAGGATTCCAATAATTCTCCATGAGATTACAAATACAAACTTCCCAGACAAGAAAGGGCTCTCTATAAAAATCTATCAAATGGCATTAGGGAACTACAAATTTCCTAGATATTATCAATTATGGAATTTGCATAATAGAATATCCTTACTCTTAGATATATATTAATTAATGTTGAAGGATGAAATGTCTTGAAATATTTGTAAGCACTTTGGAATATTCAAAAATTAGATCAAATTCTAAACAGATTTGATGATGAAAATTTGTAATACAACCATTGTTAAATTTTTCTTGTTTTGAAAATTCTGTGCTATATGTACTCTTGCTTATTACTGTTTTCCTATCTTTTGTTTCTGCTATTTTTACTCTTTAAAATAAAATCTAATAAAATTTTTTTAAAAAGAGTACAGGAAATCTGTCCACACGCTAAAGACCCAAAGAATCCATCTGAGGGCCTGGATCCCATGGTAATATCTTGCATGAGTCCAGATGCAGACCTAGAGACCATCACAGTGCCTCCCCTGTGTCCAGCTGGAGGCATAGAGCTCATGGCAATAGCTCGTGTAGACCTGTTTTGAGGATCTGCGCTGGGAAGACCCAATGGTCAGTGGTGGATGCCAGGAAGTCTGTGCCAGTGGGATGAAGGATCTGTGCCAGCAGACCAAGGGATCTGCACGGCAGCCAGGAAACAACAGTCAAAGTAAGGACCAGAGCTCCCCCAAAATGTACCGCAGCCATCCTCCATGACACCGACAACAGCTGAGTCCATGTCAGGAAAGCCAGCATGACGAGCTCCTTCAGGAGAACCAACAGCACCAGAAGAGGGAACCACTCCAAACAGCTTTTAAACTTTTACCCCTCCAGTTCTGCCTCTTATGCTGCCAGCAACAGTGCCCAGGTTCAGTTCAGCTGAGTGTTACAAGTTGACCACTGGTTGTCTGCACCACAGAGCGACCTCTTGATGGCAGAGGAGAGTTAATGTGGTGAATCATCTGCTCTGCTTTGTACTAAAGCCAGTACTGGAACCAAGGCACAGACACAGTGAAATATTCTACTGCTTGGTAAAACTATTAGGGCCCTGGGCCTCCCCCTTATGGCTGGCCAGATACATCCTAGGGACTCAAGACAGAGATGACAGATATACAAATGCCTTACACAGCAATGCTGCCAGCTGTGGAACTAGACACCTATGCAAGGAAAGTTGACCACTATTTTGGCAGCAAAGTCTGTGTCCACCATCCTAACACGATGCTGGAGGAGATAGAGGACATCAGGTTGGCACCAGCTTTCTGGCAGTAACTTCCAAGCAGCTAAAGCAAATCCGGATCCCGACATTTGGGATTTCTGCAACAATAAGGCCTCTGCTTTGAGCACAGACTGAAAGCTGATTAAGTAATAAGAAAAGAAGGTGACAGAGACATGTAGTCACTCACTCCCGGTAGCCCCCAGCAGCCCGCGTGTAGTGAGAGCCACTGTGCACAGAACTCACGCCAGACACAGGTCCGTCCTCCAGACACAGGTGCACAGCATCTTGTTCCCATGGACCTCGTTGCGGGTGTCCAGTAGATGCTGTGTTCTCCTCCCTGCCACACTGTGGACCTTGCAGTGCTTTCCTAGATGATGCCAATGAATGCGGGGGTCCCTTATTCTAGTGTCTCAGTCATTGCACTGAGGACATCAGTGCAATGCACGTGCATCACTGGGACACAGTACCCAACAATCGCAACTTAAAGAGAGGTTTGCTTGTTTGTTTAATGTATTTAGGACAAGGTCTACATACAAGGTCTCACTACACAGATCGGACTCGTAGTGATTCTCCTGTGTTCAGCCTCCCAAGTGCTGGGGTTACAGGTGTGCGCCACATCCCCAGTCTCAATCCCCATCTCAGCATGCCTCAGTGCCGGGGGCTGGCATGGCACATCAGAGATCAAATCCTGATCCCTGTGCTCTGCCTAAGCAGGCGCTTTAATCTGCTGAGCTATCTGACTGGCCCAGAGAGGTTTATTTGGCTCATGCTTCTGAAGTTTCAGTCCTTGCACGATTGACAGAATGGTGGACAGACCTGGGTGGAGGAAAGCTGCTTGTCACAGCGGCCAGGAAGCAGAGAGTACAGGGAGGGAGACCCGATCTCCCTGTCCAGTCCTGCCTTCTCCCAGCCAGCCAGCCACATTGCCTCCGTCCTCCAATTACCTTCCCACAGCCCCGCCTCAGAGCTCTTGGGAATCATTTAGCTGTACACCCTCACACCTAGGCCCCACTTCAGTCTGTTGCTGCCTCTGTTATGAGGCTTGCTATGCGGCGTCCTGATGGACCAGTTCGCATGTCAGGTGCCTCTGCTACTCTGTACTTCCCTAGATGAACACCACGCCTCAGTGTCACATCTTCCTGTACTCTGCACCTAGCACAAAGCCCACGTGAACAAATGCTTGCTCAGGCCAGACAGCTACATGTGCAGCTGGGAGTGTGGGCTCCCTGAGAGCAGGACCATTTTCATTATTTGCCTTTGTGCCTAGAGACTCGCTCAAGGACCTGTCTTCGTCTATTTAGCTGCAGGTGAATTCGGCAAACTTGCAGGTCTCCCTAGCACGTGTGCATGGTGCCTCCCCTTGACATGGGGATGGTGGGCATAAAGCACTTAGCACGCACTCATCGAGTGTTGTTGTTACCTTGGACAGCCATGGAATTCCTATGGCTTCAGCCCTCGCTTACATGCTGGGAGAGGACTCCTGGTTCCCATGGGATCACTGTGACAATCAAGAGCAGGCTTGGATGAGGCCAGGCTGGCTCCCCATAGATGATAGCGAGTGTTATCTGACCCAGTTCCTCAGCATTGACCCAATAGCAGAGCCACCTCATGAAGCCTAGAGCAGAGCCACACCACCTGGCACAGGTGTGGGTGACATGGGCCCCTTGGCCCTGCTATGTCTGGACAGACCTAGGAAACTTAGAGCCTCTAATGGTTCACCTCTGGCCACAGGAAGCCACCTGTGCTGGCCCCTGTGTGGAGGACATTTTCCCATGGTGCACAGGCAAAGGGCCACGAGGCTCAGACCTGGAGTCCAAGCAAGCCCAGCTGAGGGAAAAGAGGTTCAGCTGGGCTCTGAGGCTTAGCCTTCTTGTTGCCATGGCTCCTTTTTGACTCTTCATGTATTTTTTAAAAATGCACGATTTCCTGAAGGGAAATTAAATTGGATTGAGCATTAATTTGAGCAAATGGAGTCTGATAGGGCTGGCACCAAGAAGTGCTGGCTACTGATCCTTGCTAAGGCTCTGTGGGGACCTGCGCCCTTGCAAATCCATTTGACCCCTTCCGTGGGAGTCTCCAGCTGAGCTGCCCACCTGCTCTTCTCTCTATGAAGGGAAAAGTTCAGTGGCTGTGTCCACTCCTACCTTCCCCTTCAATTTGGAACACAGAAGTAGCCGCTCCACCTTGACTGAGTCCATAGGGCAGAACCCAGCCTGATGGCATAGAGGGAGCTTGGAGATCACCTCTTAGGATGTTTCCACATCCCAGCAAGAGAAATCAGAGAGCAGAGGTCCCAGCTGGGACCAGGCAATTGGCTCCTCTGGCCTCCTTGGGTGCAGCAGCCAGGATGTATGGGCAAGGGCGTTAGCCGAGCTACTCATGTGAAGCAGGAGGGGGCGCAGAGCCAGCTCTGTTGCTTACAGACTGAGAAACCCCGTGGAGCTGTGGAGCAGATGAGTCCTGATTTGTCCATTTGTGCAATGGGAGGATCAGAGGACATTTCTCACTGAAAACTCATGGAGGTTAAAATATAAAAAGTCCAAGTGAAGCAAGTGCTTAGCTCAGTGCCAGGCATGCAGGGAGTTCTTGTTAAGTGTGCAGAGCCATGTTTTTATAGTCTACTTCATGCAGGAGACTCTGCCTTGCATGCCCTGGAGGAAAACCCGCTGCAACCCAGTGACCCCTTCAAACTACAACCCTTGGCACTTATGCCATGCGCCCTCCGCATAGAACCCCTCACAAATACATGCATTTCTCCTAATGCACAGTGTAGGAGATGACACAGTGCCCTGTGTCAGAGAGGCAAAGGCAGCTGGCTGGAGAAACCCCATAGTGTGGAAACCAGCCCCACCAGCACCCCCAGCACCCCCAGGAGAAGTAGAGGCCATGGTCAGGCCAAAATCATCACTCCACCTTGTAGGTGAAGAAGCCAGGCTGGGCAGGCTGTGCCCCCCGCTGCTGCTCTCTAAGTGCTTAACAGGACCACCACTGTGCACCCACATCGCCCATCAAGGCCCGTGATGCAGGTTAACCTCATACGCAGTTCCAGACATGGAGACTGAAACTCAGAGACCTGCCCATGTGCTGCTGCGAGTCACAGAGCCAGGAAGGGCCATTTTTAATAACCACTCTGCACTGCCACTTTGGTACTTGACCAAGGAAGTGGGTGAGTGAGGAATAAGAAAAAGAAATGTCTGAACCTAAATTCTCAAGGTCTCCAATGCTCAAAGAAAAATGCTAATGTTACACACCTATTCCTAGTGAGTAACGCTTCTCCGGGCGAAGTTTAAAATAGAATTTTTAGTCATAACTTAATGGAGTCGATGGATTTTTTTAAATAATTAAGCCTTACTCTTAGGCAGCCAAGGGGTGAAAATGGAGAAAGCGTTGTCACACGCTGTCAGTGCCCTGGGAGTGGGTGATCCAAAGATCACATTTGACTCAGGAATTTGATGAGCAGTGCTCACCCAGAAGCTGAGAAACACCACCAGGCCTTGGGTGCGGGTTCACTGTCCCACGCCTTCATCTCCCATCCCTTTGCCAGGCCTGCATGGCAAGCATAGACTCAGGTACGGGGAATGTCAGCCTCACAGAACCCATGGTTTATCCCTTGAGCACATTCCTCAAGCCAGTTACTGTCAGGGTTGCCCGTGTTCCAGTAGCAAATGGCAAAAATGCACCAGTGTGTGGCAATTTCTACTTAGTTTCAGTTCCTTGACCTCTTTCATTCCATGTGACCTTCACTGTGTCAGTATCGCCAGGTGACTTAGATATAACCCCTGGTCCAGTACCTGCTACCTTGTTGCCTCTTGATCAACACGAGACAGATAACGCAGGGATCCCCCAAGTGGCTGAGCTACACAGACAGTGAAGTGCAGAGAGGGAGTTGGCGTGCCAAGACTCATGTCAGGACAGCAGTGTGCCTGGGCCTCCCCAGGGGCACTGCCCAGCCCCCTCTTCCCTTGATCAGCAGGCTTTCACACATAAAATTTGCTGGTGGGATACTGACGGTGGTGACAGGAAGATGCCACTGCAGCTGGTGAATGTCAGCCTGCCTGCAACCCTGCTGGGAGTGGGGGTGACAGGCAGAGGCTGGAGGGGATGCACATCCTGAGCTCAATTATTTCAGCCCTGGCTGCCACAGCCCCTCACAACAAAGACCCCAATTTGATAGGCCACAGGGAGAGTCCCTACTCTTCAAACACACACACACACACACACACACACACACACACACACACACACACCCCAGACTCTAAAAAA
>PVKN010032975.1:0-12143 GCA_004027915.1 Capromys pilorides
TTTGAGTACACGTATGTCACACTCAGTTCGGGGGAGGCAGGTCTTGTACTGGAGAGGAAATCTTGTGCTTTCTTTTGGGAGTAGAATTAGTCCAGATGTTAATCTTGGTAAAGATGCGTGAAATTCTATCTAATGGCAAGCAAAAGTAGTGTACGCAACTTAAAGGAAGGAGATGTGCACCTCTCCTTAGCTTTTCTCATACAAATGTGGTTGTAAATCACCAAGCTGACACCTGGGAACCTATAATGGAGCATGAGAAAAAAGATTTATATTAAATGTGGAAAACCAGCAACATGAAAGAGCCTACATCTTGATAATTACAATGGTTCTAGTCCTACCGTGAACCACTGTGTTTATGTGACAGGCAAACCTCTACCTTGGCTTTCTGTCCCTTGCAGAGTCTAATCCTAACACACTTCCTGCTAGGTTTGTAAATGACTACAAATCTGGGGCAGGCCGAACCCTCAAAGAATTTTTCTTTTTCTTTTTGGTCTTCTTGAGACAGGGTGTCACTACACAGTTCAGGCTGGCCTTGAGCTCACTTTTGTAGCCCAGGCTGGTCTCAAACTCCTGCCTGGAGTTCGACCCTCCTGCCTCAGCCTCCCAAGTGCTGGGATTAGAGGTATGCACCACTACGCTTGGCTACCCTCAAAGAATTTTGAACTTAAGAGAATCCTACATTAAGACCACACAAATGTTATAAACATTATAGTAATGTTAAATTTAATTCTGGGGAAGTTTTCCCATTATCTGAATTTTCTTGCAAGGTCACAACTTGGAAAGTCCCTCTTCAGACAACGCAAGAGAGCTAGTGGCAAGGGAGAGGTTGAAGACACCGGAGAAAGCGAGAGGAAAACGTGTCAGAGAGAACAGACTTCACTAATGAATACAAGGATCAAGTTCCCCACATTTCTCATAATTCTCCAGAGATCAGTCCAGACAGCTGTGTGTAACCTTTTTTTCTGATCCTTTTTATCACTGAATAGTGTTTCTTGACACCGATGTACGGTATCATGTACTCACCCACTGAAGACAAATGAGTTGTTTTCAATTTTGAGTTATGACAGATCAACCTTCTATAAATATCCAGGTACAGATCTTCTGTGAAAATGCTTTTATTTCTCTGGGGTAACTTCTCAAAGTTACAGCTGCTGGGGTCAAGATACAGTCACAGGCTTGTTGTCCCAACAGCAATAGATCAGTGATTCAGTTTCTCGGAATTCTTGCTAAATTTTGTCAGTGACACATAATGCATCTAATGTCAGCCATTCACACAGATGTGGGAAGACTCGTAGTGATTAAACATGCATTTACTCAATAGCTAACAACGATAACTTGTTTTTGGATATTGAATCAGTTTTGAAACACTAACATGAATCTCACTTGGTCATAGAGTATAATTTTTTTAAGTATTAATTTTAAATTAGCTGAATTCTGTTTGCTAATATTTTGTTAAGAATTGTTGGGCCCATTTTTATGGGAAATATTGTCCTGTGGTTTTCTGTACTGATTTTTTCTGACTTAGGTATTGGGGTAGGAGTGTCTACATAAACAAATTGGGAAGTGTTCTCTTATTTTCTGAAACATGTACATAAAAGGTACCAATTTTTAAAATGCTTGATATAGAATTCTCCAACAAAATCTTAGGGACCTAGAGATTTTTTTTTAAATGAGCAGAATAGATTTATTAGGGAAAGAAAGCTCATGTCCAAGAGAGGAACAGGAGGGAGGCGCGAGTGGATTGTCCTCCATGAGAGATTTCTTTCCAGGAAAATTTTACATTATGAATTAAACTTCCTCAATAGTTTTAAGAATATTCAATTATTTCATTTTGGCTGAGTTATGACTATTTGTGTTGTACTGTTGTATCTAATCATTTATTCCTTAATGTCTTTTTTCTTGATTTCTAAGTTTCCTATATTCCAGATCATGAGTTATCTCTTCACTTTGATGGGGCTTTTCTGTCTGTGCCATTGGTATGGCCAGGTTGCTGGCTTTTCACTTTCAAGACTGGGATAGGAGTCCAGGGACATAGCTCAGCAGTGCCTGGCAAACACTAGGTCCTGAGTTCAATTCCTGATACAAACAAACAAACAAAAATACAAGAATAAGAGACAAAACAAACAGACAATTAACCATAGTATGTGTTTCTTGGGTCCCCAAACCCCTACATAGTCTGTTTCATTTCAGCCTTTTGGAATCTCATGTTTGTTTATATATAATGTTAAGGACTTTTAGCTGTACTTTCTGAGAGGAATGAGGAAAATGTCTACTCCATCTTCCCAGAAGATGTTTCAGTCACTAGAAGGTATTAATAGTGAAAGGAACTCTGAAGTTAATCCTTTCTCAATTAATAACAACTCTCTAAATTGTTATTTTATAAATTGAAGTTTTTTATTTTTTGTTGTTATTGTTGTTTTGCATTTTAAGGAAGGGTCTATAGGGCATTCAGGGTCTCACTACTAGTTCAGACTCGCAGTGATCCACCTGTTTACAGCCTCCCAAGAGCTGGGATTACAGGCACGTGCCATCATGCCCAGTCTCAGCTGCCCTCTCAGCACACCTAGAGGTGGGGCTGGCACTACAGGCCAGGAATCGAACCCCCGCAGCCCCTGCATCTGCCTAAGCAGGTGCTTTAATCTGCTGAGCTGGCTGGCTGGCCTCAATGAGACAATTCTTTAAACTGTCTAGTGTTAAATAATATGAGATTTCTCAGGTCTTGCTTTTCTTTTTATGTACTTGGTACATGGTCTGAGCAGCACATGGGTCAGGTGTTTGATCCCTGGTCCCTGTGGTTGCTTAAGCAGGCGCTTAGTCTACTGAGCTATCTCAGCAGCTCTCTCATGTCTTGCCAGAGGAGTAAATGGAAACAATACTTTTCAGAAGTATTCTATTTTAGAAAGTTACGTATCTCCAAAAGATTACTTTATTTATCTTACTGATTTTTTTACACTGACAACTGCTTTTTTTTAATGTATTGGTACATGGTCTTACTACATAGCTCAGACTTGTAGTGATCCTCCTGTTTTTCACCTCCCCAGCACTGGGCTTACAGGTGTGTGCCACCACGCCCAGACCCTGTCACCCGAGCAGTGCACCCAGGGGCGGGGCCGGAACAGCATGTAGTGCCAGGAATAACTGCCTTTTAACTGTACTTATTTACGAATTTTGGGGGTTACAGATCTAATTTTTTCTCAACATTCATTCCTTCTCAAATATCTACCAACCTACCTGTCTATCTATAGCCTATAATTTAGTAATACTTTCATTTATTGTCCGGTAGCCGCGAGCCTGGCACTCAACTAATAGGCTCTTATTTAATTCCATTTGAGACAGGAAAGTGATGCACAGACAGGCTCAATGGCAAGGGCGCCTAAGCGCTAACTCCACCATCAGCAAAAGGTGCTCGACTCCCAGCTCCATGCCGTTTGGCCAGTGCTGCGGCTGATAAAGTAAGCATGTTTTCTTCCTAGGTGAAAGTTTGTTTTCTTCTTTGAATGCTGTTCCATAACTGCTAAGACGCTTAGATTTTTATCTTGATCAAGTTTTTCACCTAAGAAAAAAATTAATACAGAAATTTAAAATATACTAATAACAGACTTTTAAGTTTACCATCTATTTACTATTTTTTAATTTCTTTGAATATCATTTTATTATTCCAACAATTCTTTGAAGTTTGACCACGAATGTTGCTATATTATACTCAAGAAAAAAGAGAAAACACAAACTGCTACTTGCTATATTATCCATACAAACTGTGCAAAGATAAAAACCTACTAACAGGAAAAGAAAAATAAAGTAAACCATGCTTATAAACCCTTATTAATGGGAAAAATATTTTTAAAGAAGATATTTTTGATGTAACATGGTAGAGACAAAAATGTGTACATTGTGTAAACATTTCTATTCAGCACAGAACTATGTTATATTAACTTTTTTACTTTTATTAAACTTCATAGGATACTTAATTTTCCTAAACTCAGTTTTAAAACATCAGATAATCAACATTTTTGCTTTCAGGGGCTAGGGAGATAGCTCAGTAGAATAAGCGCTTGCCTGGCAAGCGCAAGGGCCTGAATTCAATCCCTGCCTCCACAGAACAAAACAAAACATTTTTGCTTTCAAAAGATTATTTAACATATGTAAGATAAATTCTTATATATGCTAATACTTCGTTCTTTTGCAGTCATTTAAATTATTTCCAAAACATTAATAAAGTGAATTCTTTATTAATGGCTTAGTAGTTCTTTACAATTGTCACTATTTATATTCTTTTAGATTATAATTTTTATTTATTTATTTTGTACTTTTTTAGGGAAAGATCTACAGGGTGTTCAGGGTCTCACTACTAGATAGGACTCATAGTGATCCACCTGTTTACAGCCTCCCAAGACCTGGGATTACAGGCACGTGCCACCATGCCCAGTCTCAACTGCCATCTCAGCATGTGCAGCAGGGCGCCCCCAACCCCTAACCCTTAGCCCCCCCCATGGAACCACCAGCTGCTGTACCTGCTTGCAGGCATCTTTTAGATTTTAAAATTCCTCTTTTTTTTTATTTTTATGTTTAGAAAAGTAGAGTGCAGTTACCACGTATTCCCTGAATTTATATAGTCTCCTACTCCACAATGCAACTTTCAAATACAAAAATAAGTCCTGCTTGTTTTTCGTTCAAGTATACTTCTTCTGGATAAATTTCCTTGCTGACATACTATGTTTTCATTTAGGAAGATACACATTAAACTGCTTTATTTTTTTTTTTTTTTCTTGTCTTTTTGAGAAAGAGTTTTGCTACAAACCGTTTTTCTTTAACCTGTTAGAGCCGGGCAGATAGCTCAGGGTCACAAGAGCCTGCCTGGCAAGTGCTATGTCCTGAGTTTGATCCCCAGTTCTGGAAAAAAAAAAAGGCAAATCTATTTGAGGGCCTCTTTACCATGTTCATTACTATGGCACCTAACTGCCACCAAACTAACATCAGAAAATACTGAAATCATGTTCGTTATTTGAAATAAGTTCCCTTGCTATATTCAAATTCCCAATGATAATGGTCCTTTAGACTCCAAATTTAAGTAAAGTAGCTCTTTCTATAAAATAATTGCTATACTGAATGAACTTTATTAGCAGGTTTAATAACAAATCCGCTTAATAAAAATTTAAGAACATTTTCTAGTTTTAGGTACTATGATTTTATCAAGAATGTGCCTAGAAGTCAACAACTGCTATATATTTTCAAAACGTGGAGCACTTTCAAATAACGCAGTTGAAACTGAACATCTTCACCATGTGAGGAATATTATTATAGGAAAAGATCACCACCTAGCTATACAAATTTTAAATAGTCAGACACAGTACACTTATGTAACAGAAAGATATGAATAAAGATTATAACCGGGCTTAAAAATGTCTAGCTCTCGCATTTTGAATTATTTTCAGTTCCAAAAATACGAGACATTTTATGAGTTTCTCATGGTGTCTAGGTAAGGAGAGAAAAGCTTATTTCTAACAGAAATTGCTTTTATATAAGAAACACACCTGTAGATGCCAGCCCTCATTTTACAAATCAGCTAAATGTTTAATGTCATCGTAGTTTCGGGCTGCTTCAGTAGCCTATCTTGTGCGAAGGAGAACAGCCATCAGCTCGCGTCTGCTTCCCAAAGCCATTTCTCTTCTTTTCCAGGGAGACTGCCTTGTATTGCTGCGGGAGGGTGCGGCTTGCTCCCGGGCCCCGGCTGGCACTTGAGGCTCATGCCCCGGCCGGAAGCTAGGCTGGGTAGGGTCCCGCTCCTAAGAGGGCGCAGCCAGGGCTGCCGGCAGCCACACGAGCAAGCCATCTTGCTCCAGGCAGCAGCCCCGGCGTCCGCGAGCCCCACGCCGGTCGGAGCACCGAGCCTGCAGGGTCCGGCACAGCCGGCAGCAGCTCGCGGGCTTCGGAAGCCCCGGCAGCCAACTTCCTAGCGCCGCCGCGTTGCCAAGACGACCGCCGCCGAACGTCCCAGCGGCGCCCCGCCCCCCGGCCAATCGGACCGGCGCTCGCCAGAGCCCCGATTTTCTTTGTTCCGCAGCCATTTCAGGCCCCGGGACGCGAGGCAGCGCCGCTTCGCTTCGGCAGAGAGCCCGAGCACCGGAGGCCTCTGGGATGGTGTGGGATCGGGTAGGTGGCGCGAGGGCGCGCGGCCCCCGGCCGGCGTGGCGGAGGGAGCGCGGGCCAGGAGCTCGAGAGCTGCTGGAGGGGCGCAGGGCCGGCCGCGCTCGGGTGTCGCGGTCGTGTGGCGACCCGGGGCTGCGGAGGCGGCGGGCTGGCAGCGCCTCAGGTGTCCGAGGTCGGGGTTCGGGCCTCGTTCGCAGCGGGGACGGGGTCGGTTTGCTGCCCGGGGAGCTCTCTCCGGGCCCGAGAAGCTGTGGCGTTCCGGGGCCCTTGGGTGCGGCCGCGGGCTGCGCCGAGACGGCTGCTTCCGCCGCGCGCGCTGCGGGACGGACGCAGCCTTTGTGCGGCCGCGGATGCCGGCCCGGGCCTCAGGGAGCCGCGCGCCCGGTGGCCTCCTCGCTCGCCCGAGGGCGCCTTCCCCCGGCTGGGGGTTCTTTCCCTTTGGGGCCTCTTGGCTTCCTGGCGTGTTGACACAATTTCAGGGCCTCGGACTACTGGTTCTGCGTGGGCTTGTGGCTTTTGCACTTCTGCCTCCCCTCCTACGCACACACGCGACAGGGGACGCAGCTGCGGAGAAGCGGACCCCCCGCCGCCGCCGCTGCTAGCTGGCTTTGGAATGGCCGTTTTCCTTTAAAAACGATTATTGAGTTGTTCACTGATTCTAAAATTCAAACGGGATTTTGCAGGGACGTCTTACAGTATAAGTCTGCTGTCTTAAGCACCGTCATTCTGTTCGGTCAGCAGATAGAAATGTAGAAACTTGAGATTGGAGCTGCCCGCTAATTGGTTTTGACAGTTGTGTTAAGAAGCTTAATGAAAGCCTTTCTTTGTAACGGTGACGACTCCAAGGATGAGTACTTAAAATTATAGGCCCCCTCCCCAGAAAGATACTTCTAAATGCAAGATGTTTGATGCAGAGGCACTTGAAATAGCAGATTGTAAAAATGGCTGTCTAAATATGCTCCTCGGTGTTGAGGATAACAAAAGTCCCTGCCGGATTGGAAGTTTACAGGTTATGTCAGAACACTCGTGTTACAGTGACGAGGAATTTTTAGTGAAGCAGGAAGATTCTGTTCTCTGCGTTCTCTCTCTCCTGAACCCTGGCTCTTCCTGAAGAATGGCTGCAGCTGGTTGAAAACTTGGAACTGCAAATGGGAAATACTAGTGTGAAGGTACACGTTGAAAACAAACAACAACAACACTGCTTGGCATATCAATGTGTAAATACTTGGCAAAGAATGTCTTTTACTCGATGTCATTTAATGTAAGCGTATTGAAATACTGTGTTAGTGCTCCATTTTCTTTTTCTTAGAAGCGCCCTCCACCTTGGGTTAGCTTTTATGTGGTTGCATTTTCAGCCTGCTCAGGAAATATTAAATTCCTCTCACTAAAATAGCCATGAATTTTTTTTTAAAAACTTACACTTCCGTTCCAAAAGCCTTTTACTACTATATAATGTGAGTTGAGTAAGGTTTTGGTAAAAATATGATATGTATTATTTGGTTATAAATATTTACATTACTAAAGTTTTGTTTTTGTTTTTTTGTCTTTTTGAGACAGGATGTCCCTATGCAGCTCAGGCTGTCCTTGAGCTCACTTTTGTAGCCCAGGCTGGTCTCAAACTCCCACTGATCCTCCTGCCTCCTGAGCCACCACGCCTGGCACTAATGCTTGTTAATTGTGTTCATTGTGTTTCTTTTTGGTTCATATTTATTTTAAAGACAGAAAATAAAAACTGAAGAATTTCAAAATGATAATAACAATCGTTTTTATATTGTATATTGTTATCTTCCAAGTAGTTGCACAGATACAGGCATGTCAAATTAATCAAATTATGTAAGCACCAACTTCCTTTCAGTGAACTAATAGAAATTAATAGTAAAATTATCTTAGCTATTTTGTGTATATATACATCTTTTTTCCCTTCATCCCAGTTCTTTTTTTAAAAAGTTTCTTTCCTTTTCACAATATCTGTTGTATTTTGGATTTTATTTGCTCTTTCAGTTTTTACACTAGGGAGATAATAGATGTTTACACATGAGAGTCTGTGGAGTCTGATTTTATTTCACGTGTGAGTATGATCTCTTGTTGCATCCATTTACCTATAAAAGCCTCGAGTGTATCTTTCTTTATAGCTCCATTGTATAAAAATATCACATCATTTTTTTTAATCTATTCCTTGGTTGGTGAACATTGGATTGTTTCCAAGATGTAGCTATTACAGATTGTGCTGCCATAAACATGGATGTATTCATTGCTTTTCTGACTGCGTTTTTTCTTATATAATGTGTTTGGTTTTTGGTTTTTTGAGACAGTGTAACCTTGTAGTTCATGCTGGCCTTGATGTAGGACTGGCCTCAAATTTTGGTGATCCTCCTCCCTCAGGCTTCTGATTTTTGGGATTACAGATCTCTCTCTCTCTCTCTCTCTCTCTCTCTCTCTCTCTCTCTCTCTCTGCATTGAACTGAAGACCTTATGCTGGCCAAAATGTTAAAGTCTGAACTGAGTTTTCCTGAAAGCTGTCAATGATGGCATAGAAATGTAAACACCCTATGTGTAGAAGAATTTCCTTTGTTAACCATGTTCAGCTCTGCAAACATTTAAGAAATCTGGTTGTAAGAAAGTCAAACTAAGTGATCTGGACTGAAATAAATTTATTAAGTACTATATAATCTTATGAGAAAAGCACAATAGTAAGTGGGGATTATTGGCCATATGGTAAAAATTATGACTTCCTCCTGCAGTTGATATTTAAATACATGTTTGTGCCAAAATGATAATGTTTCTTCCAAAACAGTTTGGTTTACTAGTAGAAAGGTAAGAAAGCAGAGAGTCAATGTTATTAATAAAGTGTTTTCGAAAGTGCTGATTTGTAGTTAGGTGCATGGAAGTTAGTATAGGGGAAGTTCTAGAAGCCAGATATAATTGGGATACGCCAATGCTGCCAAGCTACGGAGGGTTCTTTGAAGCTAAATCAGTTGGCATACTGAGTAAGAATGTTAGTGTTCAAAAGTCTTCTGCTTCTCTTTTTGGGGGGAGGGGACCAGGGTTCGAACTCACGACCTTGCACTTGCCATGCAGGCACTTGTGCCACGGAGCTATCTTCCTAGCCTACAGTATTCAAAAGTCTTAATGGTCTTAGGAGATACTGAAACAGGAAATAAGCCTGCAGATTTGTCTTGGAATTTTCTGGGGTATATAAAGCTTTCAGGAATGGTGGCCACATCTTGTTCCAAAAAGCACCTGGCTTTGAACCCGGGACCGAAAGAAAGTAGAATAAACTGTAAAGAACCCAAGGTTTGGATTGATACATGCCTTTTTAATGGTTAAAATTTTTAACAAACAAAACTTTTCAGCGTAGTATAGAGATAGAGATCAGACACAAGCTCTGGAGCCAGATTACTTAGATTCAAATTTTGGCACCCTACATTAGTAATCTTGGACAACGAACTTAATTTCACAGTGCCTCAATTTTGTTGTTGTTGTTTTTTAATCTTAATGTTGTGAGGATTAGATGAGTTAATACAGTAATCTCTTAGACCTGAGCCTGGCAGGCAATGAGTGCACCATAAATAATTTCTGCTAGTGGGGTATGGTGGTGCACACCTACAATCGCAGCACTTGGGAGGCTGAGGCAGGAGGATCATGTGAGCTCAAGACCAGCCTGGGCTACAAAGTGAGCTCAAGGCCAGCCTGAATTGTATAGCAAGACCCTGTTTCACAGAGACCAAAAGAAAAAATAATGGTTACTGCTATCCTCATTAAAGTCATTATTGTTAGTTGTTTTAGAAAATTGTTCTTGTACAATAATAGAAATCACTAGTATTAGGACTGCAGTAACTATAAACCCTTTCTTTTTTTTTTTTTTTTTTTTTTTATTATCGCCGGTTCAGCCTGCCCAGGGAGTGGGGCTGGCACAGCATGCGGTGCTGGGGATTGAACCACGGTCCCTGCAGTTGCCTAAGCTTTCCTAAGCAGGTGCTTTAGACCACTGAACCATCTTGCTGGCCCACAAAAATACAGAAGTAAATCTTTTTTTTTTTTTTGATAGTACCGGGGATTAAACTCAGAATCCTGCACTTGCCACAAAGGCAGTTATTCTACTAAGCTATCTCCCTGACCCAAATTATTTGTGTGTGTGTGTGTGTGTGTGCGCGCGCTACTGGGGATTGAACTCAGGACCTTGTGCTTGCCAGGCAGGTGCTTATGCCACTGAGCTGTATCCCCAACCCTAACTATAAACCCCTTGGCCCAATATGTTTTTCTGTATTTAATGTGATTGTTTACATAGTTAAATACTCTGGTTTCTCTTCAGATCACACAATTGAGACTTTACTGTGAGAATGAATAATTTTGTATTCTGCTTTTGCACACACACACCATAAATATTTTCATATGTGGTTGAATTGTTCTGTCAGCTTTTTAATGATGGCATACTTTTATATGAATTGTTCATTATTAGCTTCTGGGGGTTTTTTTGGTAGTTATAAGAAATACTGCAGTGAACATGATTGTATATAAAACAGTTTCTGTGTTTTAGCTTATTTCATGAAGATAGATTCCTCAAAGTGAAAATGTTGCAGCAAATTATATGGTCATCTAAAAGTCATGATCTATATTCCAAGTTGCTTTTACGTAAAGGTTTTGTTTTTGTTTTGTTTTTTTGAGACATGGTTTTACTATGCAGTTCAGACTGCCCTGAACTGATTTTGTAGCCCAGGCTGACCTTGAACTCATAGCAAGCCTCCATCCTCAGCCTACCATGTGCTGGGATTATAGGTACTTGCCACTACACCTGGTCTACTTAAGAGAATTTAATAATATTCTAAAATTAGTAGCAAAATAAAAATAAAATTAATAGGAGCAAACTGTTTGTTGTCCTTACACACTGGGATAAAAGAATGAATTAATATTCTTTGTGATATGTTAGGGATTTATAGATAGCTATATTGAAAACTCTTTTTGTTGTTTGTGTTTTTTTGCGGGACTGGGGTTCGAACTCAGGATCTTGCACTTGCCAGTCAAGCACTTGTGTTATGGAGCTATCTCCCCAGCCCCCTATTAAAAACTTTATATGTGCTATTTTAATTTGCTATTACAGCCTTGTGTTACACATGAATGTTATTTTCATTTTTGGTTAGAAGGAAGAATAGGTAAGTAAGTTATTTACAGGGGATCTCAGAGTTCAAGGTTGGATTGGAGCCTATATCCACCTGAGTGAAAGCACATACTCCTGCTAGTATGCTTTTGTGTATTCCATATGTACTTAAAATCTCATACATGTAACTACACATCATAGATCACATTGTTAAGATAGTTAACTGAGTTAGAAGTAATAAATTGGTAAGTTACAGAGCTAAACCAGACAGGTCTTAATTTTCCACATACTTTTTTTTTTTTGGTGATACCAGGAATCAAACTCCTTGTGCTTGCTGGGCAGGTGCTGCGCTGCTGAGCTATATCCTTGGCCTGGAGATGAAAGTTAAAGCAAAAAATTTTTACACATTTGTCTCTAATGACTCTGAAGCCATTAGTAAAATAATTATCATTGCAGTCCCTATGTCCATAAATCACTACCATTGATGAAAATGTTCATCCCAGAAAATGTAAGATTTCATTGCTTATACTAAATAAATGTGTTTAAATTGTTAGGAATAGGTACTGTGCATCAATACTGAGATGATATTATAAATGCAGATTGTTTTCATAAGAAATTGTGTGTGTGTGTTTTAAGGAATTGTGGGACTGGGGAGATAGCTCAGTAGAATAAGTGCTTGCCTAGCAAGGCTTGAGTTCAATCCCCGGTTCTGGAAGAGAGAGAGAAGAGAGAGAGAGAGAGACAGACAGAGAGACAGAGAGAGAGACAGAGAGAGAGACAGAGAGACAGAGACAGACAGAGAGAGAGAGAGAGAGAGGGAGGGAGAGAGAGAGAGAGAAATTGTGATTTTGAACCGGCATGGTGGCGCACGCCTGTAATCCAGCACTTGGGAGGCTGAGGC